>JAGKTI010023775.1:0-12257 GCA_018397915.1 Birgus latro
TCCTCCTCCTTCTGCCTGTGGGTGACTCTACACTGAGTGACAAGCCAAATGGTTTCCTGTACACCAGGAAACCATTTACTACATTGGGTGGTAACCATATAACCAAATTTTGGCGCTTGGTGGTTTAGTGGGTAATTACGGTGCTCCAGTCAGATTGAGCTGGTGAAGGTTTATATCCAAGGGGTGGTTGGGGTTTATTGTTCAATTAATGCCATGCAGGGATGAGTGAGGCTGGTCACTCTCATCTTAAATGTCAGGATCAACTTGCCTAGCCCCAGACTCCTACGCTCCTCTGTGGGGCGACATAGGATTGGATAATGAATGAAATTAATGAATATATATATATATATATATATGTATATATTATATATATACAGTGTATAGATAGATGGACAGATAGATAGAGAGATAGATATTGACAGATATATCATAATATTGCAGGTACATGCACCGTGCAGACAGTGATCTGGACCTCTTGCAACAATTCACCATCTATGAGGCAGTTTTGGCCTATGAGGATGGTGATGATGTCTGCAGAACTCGCACTATTGATCCCTCAATCAGGTACACATGCTTCATCATCAATTATGTTGATCCACAATTGATTATTATCTATCAAATACACATTCTTCACCTTTGATTGTATTGCTTTATCTGTCAGTTGCACATTCACATCCTTTGGTTTCCTTTAGGCATACAGTAAACTAATATAAACTGATACAGATACAGACCTCACTTTGGTGAGATGGCTGACTGTGTCAGGGAAAGATGAGAAAATATAAGAACTGTACTGTAATTGTATTGGATGGTTTGAAGTTTATCAGTCATCTATTGCTACCAGGAGTGTAGGCTGGTTATCTACTCATAAATTTTCTTGGTTATGGTAACCATGCCTTGGGCCTCTATATCTCAGTTGCAGCAATAGAATAGTGGTTGTTTTACTGATTACCAGTAAATCTTCTATCAGGAACATACACTTCTTCATGTATTTTCTCAGGTGAACATAACAACCCCTTCTGTTATATATTCTGATTCCTCTTTGGTCTCTGTAACTTCATTTAGGAACAGAACACTCGTCTTGAATTCTGACTTCCCCTTTACATATATTTGAATGATCTCTCTGTAATCCATGGATCAGGTAAGCTTACACTCTTTCTTGTTTGTAACTGCTATTTCATCTGTGTTCTTATACTTTCATATTCATATACAGTAACCCCTTCATTTGTGCTATTCACCATTTGAGCAGATACTGTAAATAAACCTTACCATATTCAATTAGCTTGGTGAAAAAATTGATATCTGCAGGAAAGTTCCGGAAATCAGCCTCCAAAACCCAGGTGCCGACGTTCAAAGTCCTGCTTGGTGACGTACTTTAACATGGCCGATGAGGTTTACACCAGATCTTGTACTCTCACTCATGAATCAGATGGCCCTTTTCTCTCATGTTTATCATAACTAGAGAGCCAACATTCTTAACAATGTATTTTTAGCTCTAAGGTGGGAAAGAAGGTCTGGATGATGATGATGTTACAGTAATTCTACCAAATAACCATTCCTTACTGTCAGTTTCTGTCCTTGTGAATATAACACTTCTCCAAACATCTTATTCTTTTACTCAAGTTTACTCTTAAATAACTCTATCAACACTTTACTATCAACACTTTAGTATAACCTTAAATACTATCCCAATCAAGTAAAAAGTGAGCGCAGACTGCGCAAAGTGTTACTATGTTTTGAGGTTCTTTGCATGTGGAAGCCAATCACCACAAGGCACACCATTACCATAGTAACTGGTAAATACCCAGTGACCTAAGGCACTGGCTGCCTGTATCTTCATCTGTATTTCGCTCGCCTGTCTGGTCAGAATGGTGTATTTTTTTCATCAGCTATTTGGGAGAATTTAATGCAGGATCGCACTTGTATTTTGCTAAAAAAAAAAAAATACAGCAGTTTATTTGTTTATTGTGGTGTTAAATGCATAGATAAATGATGTGCAATGGATTCCACCCGTTCTACACCGGCTACTAGTGAAGGTAGGGACAAGTCTGGGCAGGTTCCCATGTTGCTCTGGCCTCTTTCATGGCAAATGACCACCATGTTTACCACTTTGTACACTCTGATTAACCCATTTTATGCCCAGTATGTTTGGAGAAGTTATATGGTTACTACACTGAATGTTAAATATGATGGGAGGAGAGGAAAAAAATTTCAAGAGGACCATTGAGGGAACTTTTGGAAAATTTTTGGATTTTATCATTCCATTTTGCAATGTAGCATTGGTTTCATTGGTTCCGTATGTGCAGTTCAATATGCATGGTAAAAATCAAAGATACATTAGTTGCTTCAATGGAGATGTCAGTGTAATGTACACGTATGGTCATAAACCTTGACCTGTTTGACCGTTTCCATCTCAGCCTGTAATATATTTTTTAAAAACACCATAAGTCAGTAGTGATAGTAATATGGTACTGTATTTTGATTAGCCCTTTTAGTTGGTGCTCTAGGGTATTGTATTTAGACAAACATTAGACAATTTTGTCCTGTCGAGAGAAATCTTAGGAGTCGAAGGGATAATATTTTCTTTACTGTATTTGCTGGATGTAGTCATTTAACATGATCTAAGACTAATTATCTCTACTGCAGCTCCTGTTATTAGTATTAAGATGCAAATGTTTTGGAATTAGTATTGCATTGAGTTAACTGAGACTGTGGAATGATTTTGTCACTCTACAACCTACAGACAAGTGCCTCGCATCACCTCCAGTGACCGCGACTCTCTGGACAGGAGAAAGTCTCGCCGCCACCACCAGTCACCCTCACCTGCAAAGACTGCCAAGGTGAGAGTGTGTGGATATTTTGGAGTGTGTAGGCTTGATGGGTTGATTGTAACTGTTGTGTTATTAAAACTGAGAAAGTGAAGGCCAAGAAAGTGGCTAGATAGGATAAAAGAGTGTATGAGGAAGCAAGTTTTGGAAGTTGATTAGACAAGAGAATTGACAGGAAATGGAGTTAGTTAGGTGAAGTGTAAGGAGGTGCATATGACAGGGCTTTTGCACCTCTTTCTTTAAGCCGGTAATCAATGGAATGACTTGTCTGGCATACTGTATATGTAAAGTAACTTAATAATGATGATCTGGTCTTTTGCGTCTCAAAAGTGCCAGTTCTGCCATTGAGAATTCACTAACACTTGACACACATGTACATCATTTTCACAGTTACATGTATTGTGACATTTCTTGTGTACAATACAAACTTCATCAGAAAAAAAAAATATTGATTACCTGGCAGATGAACGTAAACTAGCTTACTGTGGCTTTATCGTTTTGTTTCGTTTCGTCGTTTCATTTTTGAAGGCTGCAACATGCTTGCATGCGTTGGCCTTTTTTTGGATTGGAGCGTGTAGCATTTTATGACCGGATGCCCTTCCTGATGTCTACCAATGACCCTTGGGTGGATTTGATCCTCCGACCCTACGGCCAGAGCGGAGCGCTCTAACCCACTGAGCCACGGCTGCTACTTTATAAAGAAAAATATACAGTATAGATAGTCAGGCTTGTGAGGTGGAACCAGGATTCTGAGGATGGAAGCAGCATGAATGATTGGCCCATTTTGCTTGGTATACTGTTAATATTATCCCCAGTTTCATACTTTCTCATTCCTTGTTTCTGGATCCTACCTCACCCCATCCTAAGGTGGGAAAATGTTAGAATAATGGTGATGATGATAAGGTGAAACTGTAAGCAAGCCCCTTCACTCTGGCATCATTAATGGGGCACTTTATGAGAGAAAAATGAAGTATGGCCTCTCTGCCCTGTTACTGACTGGATTTTGTAACATTCTTTTTACTCAGAGTTTCCTAAAACTGATCATCAGAATTTTCTGGAGTGCTTGCATCTTCGCTTTTTCTGTTTTCCATTCTTGAGTAAATTACATTATTTTAAAGTTTATTCTTGACACTTCCAGATGATGTTGTTCAGCTTAGGAAAAGCTTGAATAGTGAAAAGGCTATACAAACCATAGCTGACCCCCTCCGGTTAAAAGTTCCTCCTAAGCTGAATAAAATAGTATGGAGGTGGCAAGACTAACAATGAGGAGGCATCATTTTGTTGAACGAGTTAAAAATTTGGCTGTTGGTGAGGATTAGTGTACCAGTATTATATATGGATATACTATGTGGATAATGCAACATGTGTGAATGTAGGAGTAAAAAAATATACTGTATCTGTATAGTATAATACTGTATTTACCTAGTTGTAGTATACAGGATTTGAGCTAGGTTCGTATTGTCCTGCCACCATATATTCTTTTATCTAATCTTGTTTTAAACACATGGATGTTCTTTGTCTGCACAACCACCTCCTCCAAACCATTCCAGATATCTTTACTTCTGTTTGAGAAACTACATTTGTTCACATTGTTGAAACATCTACTCTTCCTAAATTTGTATTCATACCCTCTTATACTTCCATCATCCATTGCAAAGAGACCTTCTCCGTCCAGTCATTCTAGACCTCCTACACCTTTGTACAACAGAGTCAAATATCGTCTCTCTCTCTCTCTCTTCTTTCCATTTTCCCATAATGTGGGAAATTTTAGCTTCTCTATCTATCTTCATGGCTATCCTTTTATCTTCTTCTTTTTTTCATTGTGTGTGTGTGTGTGTGTATTAGTTGTGATATACAGGAAATGAGCTGCACTCATGGGGTCTTGCCTCTGTTCCTCAGTAAGTCACATTTTACTTTGAACTCGTTTAAGTGTTTAGGCTGGATGATCTCTTTGTCCAGGCTATTCCACAGGTCTGTGCATCTGAATGGAAAACTATATTTCTTGATATCCATCAAGCAGTGTGGCTTTTTCAGTTTCATTCCATGTCCTCATGTTACTCTTCCATCCCATACAAACAGATCTTCTCTGTCAATTTTTTCTACTCCCGTCATGGCCCTGAACACTGCAGTCATGTCGCCCCCCTCTCTCTCCTTTCTTCTAAGGAAGGCAGATCTAGCTTTTCCAGCCTTTCCCGGTACAACATCTGCCAAGCTAGGGGTCATCTTGGTTGCTCGTCTTTGTATTCTCTCGAGCTTGTTTATACAGGTATCTTTCTTTTTGTGTGGGAACCGCGCTACTGCTGCATATTCCAACCTGGAGCAGATCATGGCCACTATCAATTTTTTCAACATCTAATCCATGTAGTGAAATGCTACGCTTGTATTTGTCAGGAGATTATACGTCTCCCTAACCATCTTTTTAATGTGTTTTTTGGGTGACAAATTATCCTGGACCAGCACTCCCGAGTCCTTCTCTCTCGCTTTTGTGATTGGTTCATTACGCATCAGATAATTCACTGATGGTCTCCTGGTAGTTTTACCCCTTTCCAATATTTTACATTTTTTTGTGTTGAATTTCATTTCCCACATCTGACTCCAGTCATGAATTCTGTCCAGGTCCTCTTGCAGCATTATACACTCTTCTTCAACTTCTACTCTCCTTACGATCTTTGCATCGTTTGTACCAGCATGTGTGTGTGTGTGTATTTACCTAATTGTATTTACCTAATTGCGATATACAGGAAATGAGCTACACACGTGGGGTCCTGTCTCTGTTTCTCAATAAGTCATATTTGCTTTAAACTCGTTTAAGTTTTTAGACTGAACAGTCTCTTTGTCCAGGCTATTCCACAGGTCTATGCATCTATAAGGAAAGCTATATTTCTTGATGTCCTTCAAGCAGCTTGGCTTCTTTAGTTTCATTCCGTGTCCTCTTGTTACCCTCTCATCCCACTCAAACAGATTTTCTCTGTCAGTTTTATCTACTCCCATCATGGTCCTGAACACTGCAATCATGTCGCCCCTCCCTCTCCTTTCCTCTAAGGAAGGCAGATCCAGCCTTTCCAGCCTCTCTCTGTATGACAAATCTGCCAGACTGGGGACCATCTTGGTTGCTGTTCTTTGGATTCTGTCAGTCTTGGTTATATCTTTCTTTTTGTTTGGAGACCACAATACTGCTGCATATTCTAACCTGGGGCGGATCATGGCCACTATCAATATTTTCATCATCTCCTCATCCATATAATGAAATGCCACTCTTATGTTAGTCAAGAGTTTATATGTCTCTCTAACTATTTTATTTATGTGTTTTTCAGGTGACAAACTATCCTGGACCAGCACTCCCAAATCTTTCTCTTCTCTCGCTTTCCTAATTGGTTCATTACCCATCATATAATTCACTGATGGCCTCTTGGTACTTTTACCCATTGTACATTATTTTGCGTTGAATTTCATTTCCCACATCCGGCTCCAATCATGTATCCTATCCAGATCCTCTGCAGCATTTTACAGTCCTCTTCAACCTCTACCTTTCTCAAGATCTTTGCATCATCAGCAAACAGACTTGCATAACTGTTCACTCCATCTACCATATCATTTACATAACTCAGGAACATTACTGGTGCCAACACTGAGCCCTGTGGGACACCACTTGTTACTTCCCTCCATCCAGATGTCCTGTCCTTTATTACTGTCCTCATTTGTCTGTCACTCAGAAAGTCTCTCATCCATTCCAGGAGGCTTCCCTTCAGTCCTCTGTTGTGCTCTAATATCCATATTAGTTTTTTATGGGGTACCTTGTCAAAGGCCTTCTCCTGATCTAAATACACACAATCCACCCAACCGTCTCTCTCCTGTAGCACGTCAATCGCTCTTGAGTAAAAGTTCAACAAGTTGGAAACACATGACCTTCCACTTCTGAATCCAAACTGACTTTCAGTGAAAATATTCATCTCTTCCAGATATTTTATCCATTTATCTTTCAGGATTCTCTCACACAGTTTTGCGACCATGCTGGTTAGGGACACTGGTCTATAATTCAGGGGTTCTTCCTTGTTTCCTCCCTTATAAATTGGTGCCACATTTGTCCTTTTCCATTCCCAAGGCACTTTCCCCTCTTCCAGAGAACACAATTAAATTGTGACTCTTATCCGCCAGTTGTTTCTGCATTCCTTCAGTACCCAATTAGAGATTCCATTCGGTACTGGGGCTTTCCTTGCATCTTGAGTTTCCAGTAATTTATACACTTCCTGCACTTCCACTTTTATAAGTTTTATCACTACATTTCTAATCACTCCCTCCCCCTTCATAAACTCCCTTTCCTTAGTGAAAACCAATTGGAAACATTTGTTCATTATTTCAGCTTGCATTATCACATCCTTGTAGACCTCTCCTTCTACTTTCAGTTTGGTGATTCCTTCCTTTTGCTTCAGTTTGCTATTGACAAATCAGTAAAACATTTGGGTTCATCCTTACATTTGTCAATTATACCTTTTTCAAAGTTCCTTTCTTCCTCTTTACATATTCTTGTATATTCATTTCTAGTTCTTTTATATTCTTCCTTTGTTCTGTTATTACCTTTCTTTCTCCATTTGTTCCATGCCGTGTCCCTCTCTTTTTTCGCTATCATACACCTTCTGTTAAACCTTATCATACACCTTCTGTTAAACCACTCCTTTTTCCTGTTTACTTTCCCACTTACTCTTGGCACATATTTTTCCACTCCCAAGTTATAGAGGTCTAGAAAGATATCCCATTTCCTCTGTATCTCTCTTGTTTCTCTGAATTTTCTCCAATCCGCACTTTCGAAAAATTTTCTCAGTTCTACAAAGTTTGCTTTCCCAAAGTTGTATCTTCTTTGCCTATAAAGCTCGTCTCTTGGCACCACATTCCCCGTTATCATCTGGAACTCAATGACCACATGATCACTTTTTCCTATTGGACACAGATATTTCAAAGATTCAGTTACATCAGGTTCTTTGGTTAGTAGCAAATCTAATCTTGCTGGTATGTCATCTCCTCGGAAACGTGTCTCTTCTTTGGCCCACTGCGTCATTACATTATTCATTGCTATATTTAACAATTTAGTGCCCCACGAATCTTCACTGCCCCCTGAGTTCCATTCCTCCCAGTTCACCTCTTTACAGTTAAAGTCACCCATTAGGATTATATTGTTTCTTTTCTCAATCACTTTCTGCAGATTACTAACCATGTCTGACAACATCTCCTGGTATTCATCATTCCATGCTCTAGTCTTAGGGGGGACATATACCACTGCCATATCTCTCTTACCATTCTCCCTAGTTTCTAATTTCATATTTATCACTTCGGCCCTACCCTCTCCCATTCCACAGTATCTACATTTATGTTGTCCTTCAGTGCTATCATCACTTTTCCTCCCATTTTTTCCTTTCTGTCCCTTCTCCATAATTTGTATTTCCCATCTCCTATATGAATATCAGTATCTCCTTTCAATTTAGTCTCTGCAAAGCACATTACATCAGCTTCGTGTACCCTCAAAAATCATTGATTTCTAACCTTGCCGATATTAATCCATCAGTGTTTGTATATGCCACTTTCAAACTTTTTTCATTGTTTTTTATACTCTCATCTCTCCTTCTCTCCGTTGGTACTATCTATCTATCTGTCTATTGCCAGACACCTCAATCCCGCACGGGGTGGCCACAAACAAATCACCTCCGTGTTGCTCTGTCCCCCACCATTTCACTACCCTGCTCCCAGCTCACACCCCCTTCTCTCATGTACCTCTCCACTCCATCCCTCCATCTCATCTTCGGCCTCCCCCTCCCTCTCCCCCCCTCCACCTCACTCACATACCCTCTCCTCATCAGTCTTTCACGCTCCATCCTCTCCACATGCCCAAACCACCCCAACGTGTTTCTCCTAACGCTTCCTAACACGTCCACATCCACACCACAACGCTCCTTCACTTCCTCATTGTTAGTCTGTCTCTCCATGTGACTCCACATGCTCCTCTCAAATAACTCATTTCCACTGCTCTCACTCTTGACTCTTGTCGTTCCAGCAGGGTCCAAGCTTCACTTCCATATGTTAGAGTTGGTATCACGATACTGTCATGTAACAACTTTTTCACTTCCATACTCACTTCCCTGTCTCTTATCACTGCTTTCAACAAACCAACAATCTACCTTCCCTGCTGCACCCTTTCAAGCCCTTCACCCTCCAGACTTCCATCCTTACTCATCACACTACCCAAGTATATAAATGCACTCACATTCTCCATATCCTCCTCATCCAATCTCACTGTACATTCACTGGCTTCACTTCTCTCGAAGACCATCACTTTACTCTTCCCCACATTCACCTTTAGATTCCATTTCTTACACACTCTCCCAATCTCATCTACCAAGCCTTGCAGCTCCCCTTCATCTTCACTCAACAATACAGTATCAACTGCAAACAACAGTACAGGGAGTTTCCAAACACTGCCCTCTATCACTAGGGCCGCTCCAACATCCACTGCCCGACCTTGTATCTCTTTTATAACCCCATCCACATACAGATTGAACAACCATGGTGACATGACACATCCTTGTTTCAATCCAACCTTCAAATGGAAAGATTCACTCAGTTTGCCATCCACATGTACTGCAGCCTAGCACCCTCATACAGACTCTTCACTGCCTTCAGCAACTTCCCATCCACTCCATATATTCTTATTACTTTCCACTATCCTTGTCTATCCACTCTGTCATATGCTTTCTCCAAATCCATGAAGGCTGCATACAACTTTTTTCCCTTCTCTAGAAACTTTTCCACTAAAGATCGAAGAATGAATATCTGGTCTACACAACCTCTTCCCTTCCTAAAACCTCCCTGTTCTTCTGCAACTAATTCCTCTGTTATTTCCCTAACTCTGTCAATAAGTATCCTACCATATACTTTTCCTATTACACTAAGAAGGCAAATGCCTCTGTGATTACCACACACTTCTTTTTCCCCTTTTCCCTTGTACAGAGGAAAAATTATACCTGACTTCCAATCCTCCGGGACTCTACCCTCCTCCCAAGCCAATCTGCACACCTTCCACATCCATTGTATTACTATCTCTCCCCCATGCTTCAGCATTTCACCACACACTCCATCAATTCCTGGGGCTTTCCCCATTTTAACTTTCTTCATTGCTTCCACCACTTCCATCCTACTGCTTCCACCACTTCCGTCCTACTGATTTCTTCCTCTCTTCTCACAACCCTCCTTCTCCTTGCCATTCCTCAGCCACTTATACTTGCGTTACTTTCATTCTCTATGTTCAACAATTCGTTAAAGTGTTCTCTCCATCCATTGGTACCACTTTCTCAATTTCTGACCCATAACTCTCCAGTAGAACACTGTCTTCTCTTCCTCCGTTCTCTGTTCGTTTTTTACCTTTGCTTCCTTTACTAACTCCTTTGATTTATCTCTTTCCTCTTCATTTGCATCCCTTCTTATCCAAACATTTTTAAACCCCTCTTTATCTGACAGTTTCCATGTTCTATTGATGATTTCATTCACCATTACCTGGGACTTAAACTTTACCTTCAATGGCCTTGCCCCTCCTTCCTCGTACTTTCCTAACCATCTCATCTTGAGCTTCGTTGTTGCCCTCCATAATCACTGATATTATCTCTTTAACCTTGCTCAGTTCTTCTCTTTCTCTTTCGGATCTTACTGTCATTCGTTTTTCTTTAACTCCTGAAATTATAACACATTTTTTCTTGTCTGCTACATCCCTGACCAAAGATTCTTCACTTCTCAGTACCCTAACCACTTCCTTCTCCACCTTTTCCTTGCTTTGTTGTTCTATAATCTTCAAATTTACATTTCCTTCCTCCTGAATTTTCTTCCACACCTTATGTTGCTCCTTGATTTCCCTAATATGCTCATCTTCCATCCTTGATTTTGATTCGTACTCATCTAGTTTACTTTTAATTCTGTCCCTTTCTTCTTCCAACCTCTTATTCTCCCTCTAGAGCTGTTTTATTTCATTTGATGCAAATTCATTACTCACCTTTAATTTTGTGACTTCTTTTTCTTGCTCATCACTACATGTGCAGACTTTTTCCAGTTTACTCTGTAGGACTTTGATCTCTCTCTCTTGCTCTAAGGTCTGTTCCTGCAATTCTCTAATTATTACCCATACCTTTTTTAACTCCTGGACATTCCTCTCCGCCGTTTTCTCTACTCCTGCTACTCTTGTTTGGTTCAGCTTAGTACTTCCGTTACCTACAAGTACATCATCTTTGGAGAAGCCCACAAATTCCCCCTCGCTGCCAGATGTAAACATTCCTCCGTCCCTCTCTGCCATGATGCAGCCATATGGAAACTTTCTTTTTCACTGTATCTTGTATTCTTATGGCCGAAACCTTTTTTTTTTTTTTTTTTTAACTGATTTCCGACGGGACCACCACTCACGCATTCATTCACATAATCACAATAGGCTGGTGTCCTTTTCGCCGTTGATTCAGTGATTATTTCCCCCTGATCCAGGAGCAGCTCTGTCTCTTTTGGCGACCCGGCTGTGTGTGTGTGTGTGTGAGAGAGAGTGAGAGTCCATATCACTGCTGCATACACAAGTTTTGGCCTTATAATGGACAGCATAATCTCTCTCAATGTCTTCTCATCCATAAAATTAAAGCTACTCTCATATGTGTCAGCAGCCATATGCCCCTCCAGTAGTCCCATTAATATATTTTTGGGGGTGACAGGTCATCTTGTGTGATTATTCCTAATTTGTTTTCTTCTTTTGCTTTGCTAATTTTTTGTTTTCCCATTTTGTATTTACATCTGGATCTCTTCTCACTGACCTCTGTTCCTAATGCATGACATTACAGTAAAATCCATTTTCCAGGTCTGATTCCAGTTGTGTATTTTATCCAAGTCATTTTGCAGCCCATTACACCTAGCTAGCTTCACTCATAATCCATCCATCCATCCATCATCCAACCATGAGGAGCGTAGGAGTCTGGGGCTAGGCAAGTTGGTCCTGACATATAAGATGAGAGTGACACTTTTCACCATTTTTGCATCATCTGCAAGCATGTTCATATAGCTACTCATTTCCTCTGGGATGTTGGGTGCATATATGAGGAACATGACTGGGCCCAGCAGTGAACACTGGGTCACTCCACTGGTTACGCTCATCCACTGGCATACCTCATCTCTTATAACTGTTCTCATCTGTCTTCCCAACAAATAGTTTTCCATCCATTTTAGCAATTTCCACCCTTCCTGCAATTTTAAGTTTCTACAGTGGCCTTTTATGTGGCACCTTCTCAAATGCCTTCCTCAGATCCAGGTAGATTCTCTCTCTCTCTCTCTCTCTCTCTCTCTCTCTCTCTTCCTTTCCCTTTCTTTCTTTCTCTTCCTTCTTTCTTTCTCTCTCCTTTTTTTTCTTTCTTTTTTTTTTTTTTT
>JAGKTI010023776.1:0-13573 GCA_018397915.1 Birgus latro
TCATCGTCATCAGCCGTTGAGGTCCACTGCAAGACCGGCCTATCCCTACCGAAGCAGAGACGATACAAGCCATGTATCTCTACCCAGTAGCTTAGGCTGTCTGGTAGAGCCTGTCTGTTGGGTGGGAAGTGCTTGTGAGTGTAATTGTTGTGTTGTAGTGGCTTTGAATGTGTGTGTAGGTAAACCAAGTGTAATCGGCTCACCTTAAGCCGATTGGGCGCAAACATTCTAGTATTTGACCCAGATTAAACCACAGCACCCCTTGTGTCCACCAAAGTGGTCAGTAGCTTGGTGAACGCTTCCCAAAGTTTTTACAACCTTGGTGGGAGGTGAACCCGCGCCCACCAGCGAGCGAGACGCACACTCTGCCACTGTACCACAGTCTCATATATATATATATACCTGTATATATATGTCTATCTATCGCCAGACGCGTTGATGCCCTAAGGGGTGGCTTCCATGTAGCTCTATCCCCCGCCATTTCACTGCCCTGCTCCCAGCTCACACGCCCCTCTCTCATATGCCTCTCCACTCCATCCCTCCATCTCATTCTTGGCCTCCCGCTCCCTCTCCCTCTCTCCACCTCACTCACATACACTCTCCTCATCAGTTTCTCACTCTCCATCCTCTCCACATGGCCAAACAACCTTAATATGTTTCTCCTAACGCTTCCCATCACATCCATATCCACACCACAACCCCACTTTACTTCCTCATTTGTCAGTCGGTCTCTCCATGTGACTCCACATGCTCCTCACAAATAACTCATTTCCACTGCTCAATCTCTTGACTTCTGTCCCTCCAACAGGGTCCAAGCTTCACTTCCATACGTTAGAGTTGGTATCACAATACTGTCTTGTAGCAGCTTTTTCACTTTCATACTCACTTCCCTGTTTCTTATCACTGCTTTAAAAAAAACAGTAACCTTTCTTCCCTGCTGTATATAAATAATTATCTATGTATACAAATATCTATCTGTCTATCTATCTATATATATATATATATATCCGTCCAGTCCCGACCGGTTTTTACCCAGCCTACCCCCAGATCCCGACCGATTTTCGACTTTTTGTTTTTTGGCTGAAACCTTCGCTTTTGGTGAGAAACATCGAAAATTCATGGAGAAATCGCCCTCCTGAGGTAAAAAACTGTTGATTCAGGTGTCACTCAACCTTACGTTTTCCTTCTTTTTCATGGTACCTGCCTAAAGAAAACGAACTATGGTAGGGTTAACTAATTCAAGCCACTTTAAATTATGTATTTATTTCATTTATTTGGTAAGAAATTATTTGTAGTACAAATCTATATTGGTTTTCACACAATAACATAGGCACTTATAAGCAATGTTCACTCACCAAAACCCCAGTATATGGCACCTTCCTTTACGACATTACCACCTCATCACTTCTGTTTGTTTCTACCTCTACCTTCTTTGTTTCTTTGTCCATCACCTCAGGAATCACTTTCACCGTGAATTTCGTCATTGGAGAGACCGTGGGGCAACATACCTTTACTGGCTAGGTTACTGCTAACAGGTGAATTGCCCAGTGTGGGGGCGAGGGTGGGGAAAGAGGGGGTTAGGTGGGTCCAGGCAGTATCCCCATTTGATAGCAGGTAGAGGAAGGTCTCCCAAATATGCCTACCAAAAATCACCTGCGAATGTTGAAAAATGTGCACACAATGGGCCTTGCAATTGCGTGACGTACGATGCACGTCGTTGGGTCTGTCAGCGGAAAAACGTAGCGACGTGCATCGTACGTCGGTGGGACTCGGCGGGTTAAGGGGCCCTGGACAGTCACTGGTATGACTTGGTCCACCACAGGAGATACAGACACCAGGAAGGCCAGCCTGTGCACTGCGGCAAAATCGGTTAACATGTCCATACACCTGGCAGTGGAAGCAGTGCTTTGGGGTTGGCAAATACGGCTTCACAGGAAGCAGTAGCCATGCTAATTTCACAGATTTGGGCAACGTCAATTTGTTAAATGTCAAGAACAATGTTGGAGTCGGGGTCAGAATCCCATCTAGTTTTTTTTGAAGGCGTTCAACCTTCTCCACATCGAATGACCACAGCTCTTCCAACAGTTCAGTTGCTCCTCTGAGTATGGGAGCATGTCTCGAGGCCGACGAATGCTGAACCCTACAAAGGTAGGCACGCCTCCAAAGTAGGTGGCACTGCCAACCATGCTTCAAGCACTTTCACCACGTCAAGGTGACCCCCTGAAGCAGGGTCCAGGAAATAAAGAACAAACACCTTCCAATAGGTATTGTGACGGTCTTGGGCAGTTCAGAGAATGAAATGAGAAAAAAAAGGTGCAGCAGGAAAGGAAGGTTGTGTTTACACTGATGGTGGTGATAAGGAATAAACAGGTGAGTATGAAAGTAAAAGAATCCTTTGCATGGCAGCATTGTGACCCCAGCACTAAAGTATTGAAATCAAGCCTGTATTTGCTGGAAGAATTAAAGTCAGCAGTGAGAAGAGTGAATATTAGTTAAGTGAAAAGAACTGTAGTTACGTGGACAGACAAAAATGGAAGGTCAGATGCACTGTGGTGTTAATATATATTTGTCAGACTGTGTGTTAGGAGTACCCGAAGACTGTTTAGACATGTTAATGAAGGAAAAGAGACTGACTAAGAGAGTGCATGTGAGGAACGATCTGGAGGGACAGAGGGAATGGGAGACCAAGGATGAGGTGGAGGGGCGGGATGGAGTGCTATATGATTATGAATAGTGAAACTGAAAGAGTGTAACCTGATGGCGAAGGACAGGGAAGTGAACGAGATTTGCCTGTGGCCTCCCCCATTGGAACTGAAGCATATGGCTGCAGCTCGACGAATAACTACCTTCAAAGAACTGTATGGAGCATAGGATGGCAATATATTCATGAAAGGGTTAATCGAAACTATATTCATTAACAGTACTTTGAAAATTTTTTCTGTAGGTAATGAATATTATCAGAATATAGAAAGACTATAGTAAAAGCGACACCCCCCACCTGAAAGGGTTAAGCTAAGAACAATAGAAAGGAGGTGTGACATACTAAAGCAGTGGAATCTTGAAGAGAAACAGGCAAATATGGGAAAAAAATTATTGAAATGGGAAATGAATAAAAATGTACATCTATTGCCATATTTGATCAGCTAAGCTCATCCACTGCATTTCATACGTATACACTTCCCTTCACCCCCAGACGAAGAGGAATGATGAGATTTATGCATGTCGAATCCACAAGGGTCAATAGGACAAACAATGAATTCTTGCATAATCTTCATACCTCTTACTACCGCTCTCAGTAGCCTTCCACATCCAGGACCCGGATTATACTGCTGGGTGCAAAAAGGCAAGAAGGAAATAGACCTAGACCAACAGTCTGACCTACTCGAAAATAGAATTCAAAGTCTTCCAGCTCTGAGTTGTGTATGCTACCCCTGCACCACCAACGCCGCTTCCTTCGCTCCAAAAATGGAGTAACGAGAGGGTGGGTGGCGGAGAGGGGGGTTACATACTGAGGGGGAGGGTAAGTGAGCATGCAATCACCTGGTTAAATATGAGATTGGTTTACGATCGCGTTAACTATCAGGTATCGCCCGGGCCTATCGTTCGGGGTGATTGTAGGAAGCCGATATTCAATAAAGCCCATTTGCGATAAGAAGTACTACGTGTGTTTAGTGTCCATAAACATGACTGGGATAGCGATCAAGATTAATACGGAATGAAGGAAAGCATGTACAATCTGAGGCGGTATTTTCCAAGTTAATGCTCGCACATTTAAAATTCTTACTTGTCTTTTGTTGAGTCGTCTCGCAGGCCGTTGGAGAGAGCAAGAGTGAGCGGGTGAAGGTTTCCATGTCAGGTCAATTGGATATAAAGAGGGGAAGGTGTATGTATTTTCATATTTGATACCATTGTCATAATCTGTATGGGATAAGAAAAAATGCTACGCTGTTGCTTTGATCTATGTGATCTGGATGGGGGGAAACAAATGTATATATAAATCAGATATCAAGTTCATTCACACCTTGACACCTCTCATGCAGCACTGACCTTACTGTAACACTTCAATGGCTTTGCACAGTGACAGTTCCAAGGTTTCACGCTGACTAATCGGATCAGAGCTGTAAAAGTTTACCTTGCCTGTCAATGTTGAACGTTGAATTATTATAAGAACTGAATCTCTACCTACACCAGCGGACATACGAACCTGCAAAACGTCAAGTGGCTGGTTGGTGATACCTTGTATCTTGCCATAGTAAAGTACAGAATTCTGTGAATGAACTTCGTCAATTGTAACTGTGATCCTGGCTGGCTGCTGTAGTTTTTGGTGTAGTTATGGAAAAAATGAATAATCGTAGATAAACATGTTTGCATATCAGTGTTAAATGATTCTTATACTAGTGTTCCTCACAAGTTTTCTTTCTTCTTAATGGTGTGATATAATTTTATTAGAAAAAAAATCAGATTTGGCAGCATCTTACTCCCAGGCTTACCACATGATATTGTAAGGGGATCATGAATATAATACTTTGTCACTGGAATTCAAGAGGTTTTAATGAATTTGATCTTGTATGTAGATTAATACATTCTCAGTGTTAAAGCAACGGCTGCCATAATATAATGAAGGTAGTTAAAAGAAAATAGACAGTGACAACAGTTTACCATCCTGCATTGCCACTTCTTCACCACAGCAAGTCAGAGGCCAGTCGAGTGAGGGTAACCAACTGTTCCATCCCATATCACTTAGACATACGATACAGTTCAATATTATTTCTAAATTATTTAGCTACCGACCTCATTATGGCTCCCATAATAAAGAGAATGTTACTGTGAGGTTTAAGGCTCGCAGATCAAACCCTGCCTGAGCCATTTATAAAAAATGGTATATCTCTACTTTTACTGATGGCTCAGGCAGGGTTTGATTTGCTAGCCTTACACCTAACAGTAACATTCTCTATATTATAGCCTGCTTGATATGCATCAGGGAATATTTGGTGGAAAGTAAAATCAATCACTCTCGAAACGATAAATATAGTCATTACTTCTACAGACATGTGTCCGATAAAGATACGTAATGGCAAAACTACTGCGACTGTCATTAACCTACAACCTTTCACCTTAAAACTTGTCGCACTAAAACTGATTCGAGATATGATTCCCATGCATGTGATTCATGATATCTCTAGCTTTGGGTGAACAAAATTAACATATCCATTGATATTACTCCCATTCTAATTTGTAACGCTTTATAATCATCATCAATAACGCCAACTGCCTGTCAGACATCCGGATTAACACCTCACATTTCTCCTCTTATCAGTTTGCTGTTATAAATTATTTCCTCCCTTCCTTTGTTTGCTTCTATGATTGTCCCGTCCTCTGTGTATGAGGCGTCACAGGTTTTTGTTGTATCCACATGACCAATAATATTTTCTAACTGGCGTGTATGTTTGTTCTATCTGCATGGAGCTGTAACCTGAAAAACATCAAGGACCAATTGCTTTCATTATCATTTGTTTTTCGCTTGATAGAAAAGCTCCGTAGCAACTGCGATTTCAGAGCATCTTATCAGTCACTCACACCTCTCGGACTTTACCAACCTTCTCTCCCACATTCCACACTGGTGACCTGTCATGCTTATCCTTCGTACCACCACTGCGACTTCATGAAACCCAGATTTACAGTCTATCACCACTAACTCTTGCTATAAACTCATGACAGATAGTTTACATAACCATAAATAATACTACATAAAACCTATCGTGGTTTGTTTCTTATCTCAAGAAGCCAGGATGACTATTTATATTATAATTTGTGTGCTGTGTAGAATACCTCAGTGTCCACACTATACTAAATATCAAGGAAGGTATATATCGCAATAATTGCCAACGTTAAGCATGCATTCTAAAAGATTCTTCACGTAGCATACATAACATGATTAGAAAAAACAAATATCTGTATTAACAAGAATAGAGAGCATGATGGGGAAAAAAATGAGTTTATGGTGAACGTGAACTGAGGTAATGAGGGAGCAGACTTGTTGGTTGTTAGGCAGTTGGCGTTACTGATGATGATTCTGATGCTTTACAAATATGGATGGGAATATTATCAATGGATATGATAATTTTGTTCACTTCTAGCTAAAGATATCATGCAGCACATGTATGGGAATCATATCTCGAATTTATTTTAGCGTGACAAGTTTTAAGATAAAGGGTTACGGGTTCATGAAACAATCGCTTTAGTTTTGTCATTACATATCTTTCATCTGACACATGTCAGTAAAAGTAATGACTTTGAATTTATATTTTATCGTTTCGAGAATCATTGATACTGCTTTCCACCAAATATTCCCTGTTGCATATTCAACAGGATATAATATCACTGTAACATTGCCTGGAGAAATATCACTTTTATAGAGGGCTCTGGAAGGGCTTGATCTACTAGCCTTGCACCTCACAGTAACATTCTGCAACTAAAAAAATTTAATGATAACACAAAAGTGTATCATATGTCTAGGTGATATGGGATGGAACAGTTGGACACCCTCACTCGACTGGCCTCAGACTTGCTGTGGAGAAGTGGCAATGCGGGATGGTAAACTGTTGTCACTGTGTATCTTCAGTTATCTATCTTCACTATATTATGGCAGCCGTTGCTTTGGCAATAAGAATGTATTAATTTTCATATTGTGAAGATCACATTCATTAAAACCTCTTGAATTCTAATGACCAGATATTATGTTCATGCTGTCCTTACGATATCGTATGCTAAGCCTGGGAGTATAAGATGCTGCCAAATCTGATATGCTTTTTTTTTTTTTTTTCTAATGAAATTCTATCACACCTCTAAGAAAAATAGCTTGTGAGGAACACTAGTACGAACAATATTTTAACAAATAAGCAAACATATTTATCGATGACTATTCCTTTTTTCCATAATAACTACACCAAAACCTACAGCAGCCAACCAGGATCACCGATACAACTCACTGAGAGGCCACCGTCGCCAGCCTCCAGTCGATGTCAAGCTATTTCCTTTCTTCAGAAATGAGGCATAACTAGGGAACCGGTGGCCCGATCGGACGGGAAATTGTTTTATTCTTCATGTTAGAGCCTTTTAATGGTACCTTCCTCTAATAAAAAAAATTGTGCTACATGCATGTTTCTGCTGTGTTACGGTAACAAGCAAATCAAGAAACCAATTAACATACAGAAATCGGATCATTATAATATACAGTAGATTATACTATTCCATTACACTATACAATTTTAGGAGTATAAGGAGGGAAGACGGAAAGGCGAGTTATAAGCTGGTAATTTCAACATCGGACCAAGGGCGAATTCATTCCATTCACTAAAAGCAAATACTAACTCTGAAACAAAACGCCAGAAATAAGTCATAACTTGGGAACCGGTGGCCTGATTGGCCTGAAAATTGTTTTATTCTTCAAGCTAGAGCATTTCAACGGTAAGTTGCTCTATTAAAAAATTGCGCTACATGCGCCGTTTTTGTTGTGTTACGGTAACAAACCAACACACATACAGAAATCGGATCATTATAATATACTGTACATATAATATAGATTAACGAAATTCATTCACAGTGTTCTATGCTTTACTATGGCAGGTTACGAGGTATCGCCAACCAGCCACTTGACGTGTAGCAGATTCCTAACGGTTGCGGGTGTACACATGCCTTACCATAAATACTTTTCATCAAGTTAAACTTTTGGGTCAAGCCCGTGACTTTGGCCTGAGACTGCTTGTTCTCAAAATCGAATTCCTTTCTCCTCAAACCTTTCTCTAACACTGATGTAAATCAGCTAGAAGATTTTAGTTGGCATTGCCCTCTTTACTTGGCCTTTACCGCATTGTCCTCAGAAACAGTCAGTCATTCCAATGGAAAACCCTTTTACAGTTCCATTAAGTTTGTATGAAATCAGAGTAAAGCCTTTTTAGTTATTTTCTATCTATCTATCTATCTATTGCCAGACGCCTCAATCCCGAACGGGGTGGCCACAAACAAATCGCCTCCATGTCACTCTGTCCCCTGCCATTTCACTACCACGCTCCCAACTCACACCACAAATATGTACATGGCCCTGACCTCTATCTATCTGTCTGTCTGTCTATCTGTCTCTCTTTCTCCACGCCACCCATTCATGGCTATCCCCGAAAACAAACCTGAGACTGGTGCCTGGGACATAATGGTTCCAAACTAATTATGAATCAGTACCTCTTGGAAGCCCGACACCCTTACCACCTGGATCGCGGTGGAAAAAAGAAAGACGTATTCTAGCTAACCTAAGGCGATTTTCTTCAGTTTCCGAGCAAAGGCAGTATACCCTAATACTATGTGTCGCACCGCTGCCCAGATGTCGTTACGGTATTTCTCGGGAATATATTCTCCCGTATTTAATAGTGAATGGTAACGTGGTAAAATCCGCCTCGACACTGGCAACGCGCGACATGGGGGACTTCACTAACACGCCACTACACACATGTACTTAGAACTGGGAACTGGAAGAAGTGAAAAAATAATATGGCTTTTCTAGGCTTTAATTACAAAATAGTATTTACAAAAATCTACAAATAACTCTGAGGTAATTCCCACCTCATTTCACTTCACGTGCAAATGTGCCAAAAAACCGCACATACACGTCTACTCTTAAGTCACTTGAATACTAACACTATTTTAATAAAGCAAAGCCAGTCTTGTAAAAAATCACCAGTGCTGTTATATATATAGCACTCTTTACTCACTCATATATATGAATTTTCACTGTTACATCAGTATAAGAAAAACACATTTAAACATTTAAATCTTAACTCCTTCCGTTTTTAACTAGGAGTCCTTGTACTAGTCCCAGACGACAGACAAATAAAATAGCACTGCTAGTCGGTTGTACCCGCGGTTACACAAGCATGTACTTTTTCACTTACTACCAGTAGTGCTCTCATTGCTGACTCCTGGAACTTTACTTCTTGGCTATACAGCGACGTCTCTCACCAGGCTACGTCGGGCTGCGTCACCTGCCTCACCGTTCACTAGGGCTCTCCTCCAGGCTCTAGTCTGAACTGAACTCTCTAGCCCTGTCTGGCCTCAGAAAGTTGCCGATGTTCGCTAGCGGCTCATGTGGCTGCGAGGTGGGTGATGACTTCACCCACTCATCCAACGCCGTCACCCACATCTCACCCGCTTCACCCGTTGCCGAGCCGGACCAGATCTGCAGACTCAGCGCACGCTCCCACGATCGGATAACGCCCAACCAGCAGTCTTGTGCATAAACAAATTGACCAACACCACCTGCACCACTCCTCTCTCTCTATCTCTTCCTCCTCCTTCCTCCAGTTATCTCTTTCTCTCAACCTCCCTTCCTTATTCCATCTCCCTATTGCCCACAGCTGTACACTGAATCCATCGAACCCCTACTCTTTCCCCCCTGTCCGCGTTTCATCCTAAACTCACGTCCGGCAGGTGGTGTCACCTGCACACCTGTCACAGCTGTGAGTCTTCTTACACCTGCCCGAGGGGATGCATGTCGGCTTCCCGACATTTCTCCCCCCAAAGATGAAGTCACACGTCCTCGTCGTGAGTTGGGTATGGCGGGGTTCTGTGCACGTCGACGTCTGAGTATGGACTCTAGTCTGCAACATGTACACCCACAGCCAGTGATGTAACACTTATAAAGGATATATGCGGACAGGAGAACCAGAAAGAGAGCTATCCCAGCATGGACATAGTACCTGAAAAAGATGGAAGAACCGAAGGGTTTGAGAGGTTCAATCAACTGCAACTGACTTTGATATTTAAGGAGGTCATCCAGAAACAGAGGAGTAATGTTAAGGTGAGGTCCTAAAATGGATAAGTCCTTTATAGCTGTAAGTTCAGCATGGGTGAGTGAGGTACTGAGGTTTGGGAGATGGGGGTAAACAGTGAGCTTAGTTTCTATAGCAAGAGTTGCATAGGCAGGGAGAGTCAGGGCCTCACTGTGGGCACTACAGCCATCTCCCAAGACCAATTTCCCTACTCCCTTAACAACTTGCACTGTCTTCCGTATGGGGTTCACAGCACACTTCAACGTGAAATACAAAGACTGGGCTGTGGAATAGCACCAGTAATTTCTCAGCTTCACAAAAACTGGACTAAATGAAGTTAGGATCTCTTTTCTACAGAGCCTAGTGGCATTGTCTTTGTTAAGAAAAGAATCACTCTCACAAGATGGGGTCGCTACATGATAGACGGATCCCAAAGGTTCACAGATCACCAAGTCCTGGTGGTTCCTGCAACTGGCGAAATCTTGAAACAGCACATAATGAAGGCGGTCTTCTGTGAGAGCAAGGAAGTTATACTGGTGGAGTACTCTCACGTAGACCTCCGCGGCAGGCACACTGTAAGGAAGTGAGGTGATCCTAAAGATGTCAAATACATCAGAAGGGTCACCCAACACTGGTATTAGTAAGTAAAAGCACACAGCTGACATGTAACCTCGAGGTACAACTTTGATGATGTCACGGTACAGTGCTAGATATTCTGGCCTCGCTGGGAAAAGTAAACCTGGCTCCTTGAGTGATATATTCCCCAATAACTCCAACAAAATTTCGTTAGGGACTATATCTAGACTCAGCCTAGCCTGGAGCATCTCTTGGATACCCAACTTAATTCTAAAATGATCAGCTATGATGTCAGACAGGGCGAGTTGGAGGTTGAACAAAGCCTCATACATCTTCACTTCATTCTCCAACTCTAAGGTCTTCAATGAATACAGCCGTATAACACTGTAAGAAATATTGGCTGCCCTCTGTATCTTCAAGAGTGCCGCCTGCATATGCGACACGTCGCGGATTGTTGCATTCAACACCTTGGAATGAACATTTAATACTGCTCTCTCCTTCTCTGACATCGTCTCAAGGCTCCCTAATCTAGCATGGATGTCATCAACCTGTTGCTGAGTAGCTGTTCCAAACAAAACATTGGCAAACTGCCCCAATATGTCAATCGCACCCCGTTTGGAGCGACGATTCCATGGATGATCTGACATGAGATAGTCCATATAATTGCTCAAATCCTGATAGCGAGTATCAAATTCAGCTTGAAATGCATGCACAGTAGTCCGTAATGAAACAACTAGAGCGCTGCCATTATCCATGTGGCCTATATTCCACAATATGGCATCACTCAAGTTGCGAGCAACATGCAAGGGTTGGAACAGCTCCTCCTTATCAAGTACAACTGGAACTACATAGTTATTGCCTGTAATCATCAAACGACCCGCAGGTGAAAACACCAATCCCAAGTTGTCAGGTGTCTCCTCTCGTGGTCCTATCGATTCCAATTGGGATGGACGCACCCAAACCCAAGCAATCATCTGCAAGAGATTTGTAAAACTATAACCACAAGTTCACCTGACTATCATTTATTCACTTAGTAGAAACTACACGTGTCCTGTGTTGTCCTCAGTCACTTCAGTCTGTGTTTCTGTCACACCAGGTGCCTCTGCTTGTGCAGTCTGATACTCAATAGGTCTATCCATACACAACGGGTAGTCTGGGACACTAGAATGTGACCGAAGATCGTATCTACAAGGTGGTGGGAGGTGAGGTGTGGTATGGTGTGAAGGTGAGGGAAGCTGGCCTTGACACTCGGCGGTGGGTTGCCGCGAACTCACACTCGCCGAGTTGCCAGTTACACCATTACCTGTAGCCTGACTTACTTGTGCAGGAGGCAAACTAAAGTCAATTACAGGCCCTGGGATACTTTCTCCCTCATTCTCCTCACTTGCACCTTCCCCTTCATCCCCAGTCTCTCCACCTTCATGAATAGGATAAGCCATTCTTGCATTACGATTTTGTTTTTTCGTAACACACTCCTCCTTGACCACCTTCACCCTGTCAGTGTGTAAAGTGGTTACTTTCCCTCCTTGTATAGGACGAACCTTGATAACTACATCATTTACCCGATCAACTACACGATAGGGTCCTGAAAACAAAGGTTGCAATTTCCTTGCCACTCCCCTGGCAGGAACAGTTTTCACGTAGACACGGTCCCCTACCATAAGTGGTTTCATTGCACATCGCTTTGCCCTTCTGTTCTCGTTCTCTGTGCTCGCACGATCGAGAAAGTCTTGGCATCTTTCGAAAACCCTTGTTGCCATGGCGGCGAACAAATTAGGTATATCCTCAAGGTTGTANTTCAAAGATGGGTCCTGCACTACATGATAAGGCACCTGTGGGTCCCTGAGAAACAGCAAGAAGTAAGGAGAATCACGGATAGTCCGATTATATCCAGAGTTATAAGCCATCACCGCAACTGGTACCATTCTATGCCAGTGATTAGCGTTCTGATCCACCATAGTTCGTATTATTTGCATAACGGTGCCATTTGCCCTCTCCACCAATCCATTAGAGGATGGGTGATAAGGAGTAATGTTCACATGTTTCATATGCAACAACCGTGCCAATTCCTGAAACACCTTGTTAACAAATTCAGTTCCCCGATCCGTGACTAATTGTTGTGGAGTTCCGTAAATACAAATGACTCGCTCCACAAACACTCTAGCCACCTCTTCGGCAGACTTAGACTTTAATGGTTCCGCGACGAGAAATCGAGTCATCGCATCAATGAAAGTCAAGACATAATAATGCCCTTCCTCTGATCTATTTAGTGGACCAATCAAATCCATGTGACACCTGACCCATGGGGCAGTGACATCGGGGAAACGCAGAAGCGGGCCTGGGGCGTCCCCCGAACGCTTTGAACGTATACACTGGGTACATCGTTTGCAAAATTCCCCGACATCTCTCTCCATCTGAGGCCAGTATGCAAACCTTCTCGCATGAGTTAAAGTAATCTTGGTTCCACCATGACCAGATAACGGTAAGCAATGGGCAAGTCTAAGTGCAGACTGAACGCTATCTTCTGGGACTACTATTTGGAATACTTCCCCTATGCCAAATGACCGACTCTCCTTCTTATAGAGCAAACCGTCTGGCAACAAATGAAAGCAGTCTAACTTTGCTGGCAATTTTGGTACCTCCGTAGTCTCATTCCGCAAATAACTCTTTAATCTACCCCAAACTGGGTGTGCATCTTGCTGTCGCCTTATCTCAGTGACATCCCAATCTATTGCGTCTATTTCCACAGTGCCTGAACTCACAAGTAATGCAACTTCATCTTCATCACTAGACTGAGTCGTTCTCAACCGGGATAAAGCATCAGCTACGACATTTTGTTGTCCTGGTAAATATTCAACCTGGATGTCGTATTCGGCTACCTGAATTTGCCATCTTGCAATCCTCCCTGAGGCCGCATTTACGTTAAACAACCAAGTAAGAGGTCGATGATCGGTCTGAATCAATATCTCATAACCCAAAATAAGCGGTCTGTTCACTTTCAACCCATAAACAATGCTCAGTGCTTCCTGCTCTATCGTAGCATAGTTCAACTCTGCCTTGTTTAGAGCACGGCTGAAAAAAGTCAATGGCCGAAGGAACCCTTGATCATCTTTCTGTTGCAAAACTCCGCCAATCGCCGTACCGCTGGCGTCCGTAGTCAACACAAAAGGTCTGTCAAA
>JAGKTI010023779.1:0-14656 GCA_018397915.1 Birgus latro
TGGGGGCATTTATGGTCCCCCCCCCCCGGGGACTCCGAGGCACTGTTGTTGTATGACATTTTTCTAATTTTGAAAGGTAGTGTAGTGTGTACCGTCCATGTACTTTGGTGTTGACAGTTGTATAGAGAACGTCAGTTCACTTCCTTAAGGGAGGAGTTAAAGAATGTTCACTCTTCCTCCCTTGAAAAGGGACTCGAGGTTGGCGATTCTTCTTTGCATTCTGTGCATATTGAATAGTAATAAACCAAAGACAATGGAAAAGATCACAGAAACAGTAGGTGCTGGGCTATACACATAATAGGGATTGAACATACTTAGACTCAGTTCTTCCCAGGGCTTCATTGTATCATTAATTAATTTCATAGTTTCAAAATCAGGTGAAGTTAGCTTAATATTTGTGCCTATGTTCAAATTCATCACAGTTAGTGGTTGAAAGTTTTTATGTGTGTGATTAAGAATTGCACAGTGACTGTTTGTAGCTAGGGTGGTCAGGAATAGTGTAAGTTCGCTGCCACCAAATGTTGTAGCCGTTCAGGAGAGTAGTCTGTTGCGTGTATCCATGAACGTATAACTAATAACGATGGGCGTTGTATAAATTTATAAGGCGTATTGGGTTCGTAGTTTACCACTGCTCACCAAATGTTGCAACGTGGTTTGTCATATCCCACCGCTGTTCAAATGTTGTAGACGTGCCTGAGGCGGTTGTAGTTTCCATAGAAAGGTTTACTTTGTTGTGGAGAAGAATATGTTGTATAGAGAACCTCAGTTCACTTCCTTAAGGGAGGAGTTAAAGATGAATCGTGATTGATCTTTGTTTTATTGTCTTCAAAGGGACGTTCAAGATTTACGGAAAGTGTATAACACAATAACATATTAAGGCGAGAGCGGTTTTATGCTAGCTCACTCCGCGCGTCTCTATTCCTCCTCCGTCTCTGCTCTTTCCCTCTCACCCTGCTCTCTCTCTTAATTCTGAATCTGGTCCTCTTCTCTCTTGGATAGGATGGCTCATGTCACATGGCCTATACATATGTCAAATGCTTCTAGAAGCCCATGTGTATGTATGTATGTGTGTCAGTTTCCCACGGTACAAAAGTGTGAACTCTGTTACTTTCTATTGTGAGCTGGTCAAGTAACACCTTGCAATCTCTCCACTTCCTTGTCTTTCACTCTCTAGCCTCCCATGCTACTTATGCTATTTATGTACTGTATTATAATAATGTCGGAGCAATGACACCACCACCCACTAAGCCCCTCACCAACCCTACTCCACTTCCTCTACACCTCCTCAGCCTAACCAACCATTCCTTCCCACACCATCCAATCTCCCAACCCCTCCCATCCCACCCCAACCTAATCCACCCCAACCCTTACCTCCATCACAACTTTCCTCTACCCACTCCCTCCACCCACACCACCACCTCCCATTCGTGCTGCAGCACCCAACACACATCACACACATATAAACATCCTTCAATTAAACATAGATGGCATAAACACAAAATAACAAGAAGTCACACAATTCATCAAACAACACAACATACACATTGCCATCTTACAAGAAACAAAACTACGCACAATGCAAAAAACACTTACATTTCATAATTTCACTACCATCAGACAAGACCGGGCCGACGGCTGTGGCGGTGGGCTCTTCACCCTTGTACACAAATCCATCAACTTTTTAGATACCAGTGCACGCACAAAGTCACTTCTTCCCCCACATGACTCTACAGTAGAATTACAATCAATTAAAATACGCGCTCGTAACTAATCACACACAACAATCGCCAACATATAAATTTCCCCCCTCCCCAGTCGTCCCCCACAGTACCACATAATTACTCTTCACAAATACACCACATCACTAACATACCCAACATCATCCTGGGTGGTGATTTCAACCTGACACAGACAGAGGGCTGGCACTACCAACCCAGACAGATCATCTTTCCATACATAATAATCCTAATCAACATACTCATATCCCACACCAAACCCTTTTCCTCCTATCATCCCCAGACATCACCTTCTGCTCCCCAAACCTCGCCCCCACAACATCCTGGAGAGCAGTCAGAACCCTTGGCTCTGACCACCTCCCGATCATCACCACCACCAAGACCAGAATCACCCCAGCTGGCCACAGACACATATACACTAATTATAAGAGAGCCAACTGGGAGGTCTTCATAGCTGAAAGAGAACAACACTTTGAAACATTAAACTGTACATTCATCACAAACATCAACACCGCTGTGCACACTTTCAATACAATTATACAAAATGCAGACAAAAGACACATCCCTAGAGGCAACAGAAAAAGACACAACCCCAACTTCACACCAGGAAATCGATGCCTCATCAGGCAACGGGATACACTACAACACTCCCGAACACCCTATACGCATGACGCAGTACAATAAATACACGAACTCAACACTCAGATAAACAATAAAATATCAGAACAGCAAACACTAAGTGGGAATAATTATCTCCAAACATTTGATCAAAAAACAAACACAAGCAAACTCTATAAAACACTAAACAGCATCACACTCTCCAACTGCAACACTACACAATCACATGCTGCCATCACAACAACAGACGCCATACGTTCAAACAAACAACATTCAAACACTCTCATCAATCACGTTTCACATGTCAGCCATCTAAACCCCCATCGCGACGACCGATGTATCATCCGATGTAAGAGACAGATCCCCACAGACCCAGACTTTGCACCTTTTGCTTACAACCAGACGAAGCACATCATCAGCATCCTCAAGCACTCATCTGCCTGTGGACCAGAAAACATAAGCAACAAACACAATAAAAATCTTGGACCACAAGGCATACAAGCACTCACAAGCATATCAAACTACAGCTACTCACACAACATAATACCCAACATCTGGAAGCATGGCATTATCATCACTATCCCCAAAGCCAACAAAGACCCCACGTTACCTTCCTCACGCAGCCACATCACACTCCTCTGCACCCCCTACAAAGTCAATGAACGAATGATACTACAACTAGTTATACATCACACCCCCCTAGCCCCATCACAACATGATTTTAAGCCAGTACACTCCACAAACACTCTTCTTACAGACCTTACACAGAGAGTTTTTGATGGCAGCCACCACACAGAACACTCCATGTCACACTTGACATTAGTAAAGCTTTTGATTCCATCCCCCGCCACAACGTCACAAACAAAATATTCAACACAAACATTCACAATAACACAAAAAGATGGCTGGCAAACTACTTTGCACGCGGATGTGTACATGTAACATTTGCCGGTCAGTCTTCGAACATCAGAAACTTCACAATTGGCGTCCCCCAAGGATCTCTTTTGTCCCCTACACTCTTTAACCTATACATGTACAACATACCCACACCCGACACACCACAGATACACACAGCTTCCCATGCAGACGACATAACACTTACATATATACAAGAAAACGCAAACACACCCACACACATTCTCCGACCTTACCTCAACACATTACACTAATGGTTCACCACAAACAGGCTCAAAATAGCCCCAGCCAAATCTACAGTGACCTTTCTCACAAACTGGACCACAGAACATAGTCACATTCCACACCTCACCATAAACAACACTCCCCTACCACACACACATACACACACACACACACAAACACACACACACACACACACACACACACACACACACACACACACACAAAATCCTTGGTGTAACATAAAATACATCAATTTCATTTAAACAACACATCACAAACATCAAAAAAAAAAAAAAAAATTAACACCAAGACTCAGTGCCTTAAGGTCACTTGCCCATACAACATTTGGACACAACAGAGAAACCACCACCACAGTATACAAATAATATATACATTCAGTGATGAACTATGCAAGCCCTGCTTGGGCTTCTAACCTCAATAAAACACATTATAACACTCTTCAGACCATACAAAACAAGGCCCCCAAAATAATCACAGGCTGCACAGCTACTACACCTACAGACCACCTACACCAAGAAACCATAGTCCTCAAAGTCAAGGATTATCTAGACATGAGAGGCACCCAAGTTCTCGCTGCAGCCTCCACAAACCCACAACATCCATTACACTACATGACAGCACATCCACACACACCAAGGAACATCAAAACAACACCTAGCACACGATATCATACACAAATACTGTCATCTCCCCCCCCCACACACACACACGCCTCAGACCAGCATCCAGAAGCATATTCATACTCAAATCACTTGCCATTCCATTCAGTCACTTAAAGACAACACACAGCTGCAAGCAAGGCCTCCTGATATCCATCCTTCTGAATACTATCTCCCTCGTGAGGGCAGGGTCCACCTGGCCAGCCTGAGATGTGGGCATCATCCAGCCCTCTTAAGTTATCAGAAGAGGCTGGATGATGCCTGTCCAGGATGTAAAACAGCACCTGATACTATTAGGCACATCATGAAAGACTGCACTGCACACAATAACCTACGCCAACAACACAACATACACTCCTTGAGAGCTCTGCGGGAAAGCTCGGTCTCGACCATGGCCTTCCTTAGGGACTCGGGGCTGTTCGGCCAGACTGCCTAGGGAACAACAACTACTACTGCTACTGCTACTACTTCCATCAAATTTCTTCACTTCATGTACCTGCCCCTTTCTTGCCTTGCATCCTGCACTACGTCCTGCCTGTAGACTGGATGTACTGGACCTGATTTAGGACTCAGATTCCAGAGCCCTGGCTAGTGCTTCTTGCATGCTTCTTGGTTTGGCTTGCTTCACTTGCACTATCAACTCTGCGCAAAGCAGAGCATCGATGAACTGGTCTCTCAGAAGAATAGCCACTAGGTTAGGTGCTGCTCCAAGGTATGCCTTGCTTACCATACTCTCTAGATCATGAGCAAGCTGCTGAAGCGATTTGCCTTGAGCCCTTACGCAGGTCCAAAATCTTGTTCTGTAATCCTCAGTCTGGTACATGGTCCTGTATCTGTGCTCCAGCACTTCTAACTGGGACTGATGTCTGTTCCTCTCATCCACAGACATCTGGCCAAAAATCTTCATTGTGGTACCCTTGAAGCTTATAGGAAGCTGCACTGTCTTCTGCCTATCATCTCAACCATTCAGATCAGCCAGTAACTCACACTGCACATGGTAAGCTTCCCAAGATACTTAACCATCAGATTCCTGAGGTTTCTTTACCTATGAGGCTTCTGGGCTGGACGCATTATGTCTGTCCTAGAGTCAGCCACTCTCAAGCTGACACTCATCTTCACGGCATGATATTTTTCTTTGATCCCACTGGGTATATACACTTTTCACGCTGGGATGTTGGTTCTCGTGTCATTTTAAAGCTCAATAGTTGTACTTTATCCCAGTATGTTTTAAAAAAAGGAGAAAATAGACAATACAATGTCAAAATGACGGCTTGAAGTTAGGCGAAAACCAAAAAATTCCAGTCTTTATAGCAGAAAAATATTTAGCCCAAAAAAAATAAAGAAATAAAGATATGTAAATCTGGTTTAAACCATGCAAAACTACTATATATTACCTTTACAATGATATATATATATATATATATATATATATATATATATATATATATAATGGTAATCTTTGCATTTTATCGCCCGGTAAAGCAAAAGGAAAGAGATGCATAATTTTTCTTTTAGTCTCGGCCGAATATTTGCTTTGCAATTTTTTTTTTTCGATCGATCAGTGGAAAGACACTTTTTATGATGGGATACTGGTTGTGGTGTTATTTTGAAGCTGAGTAGTTGTATTTTATCATATTATGTTCGAAAAAGGAAAACAAATAAAATAGAAAGTCAAAGTGACAAGTTGAAGTTAGGCAAAAACAAAATATTTTATACCTTGCTGTAGAAAAATGTTTACCAAGAATAAAGTGATAAAGAAACAAAGCCATGAGTCAGGCCAGCTGTGCAGTACCTGCCGCTCATAGAGCGACCATTCCGTGATGTCACACTCGAGTCTCTGTGTTATGACGCATAGACGCGATTTATGATGAATATTTTAAAAAGGTTTCTTAACCAACTAAGTCCCACCGACGTACGATGCACGTCACTACTTTTTTATGTGAACACACCCACCGGCATGCATCGTACGTCAGTCAGTTGCAAGGTCCGTCGTTTGCACATTTTTCAAGATTCTCGGGTGATTTTTGGTAGGCAAGTGTGGCAGACCTTCCTCTACCTGCTGTCAACCAGGGATACTGTTTGGCCCCACCTGACCCCCCCTCCCACCCCCACATCTCGGCAATTCACCTGCTAGCAGTAACCTGGCCAGTAAAGATATGTTGCACCATGGTCTCTCCAATGACGAAATTCATGGTGAAAGTGATTCATGAGGTGGAGGACAAAAAAACAAGAAGCTAGAGGGAGAAACAAACAGAAGTGATGAGGTGGTAATGTCGTAAAGGAAGGTGCCATATACTGGGGTTTTGGGTAAGTGAACAATGCTTATGAACGCCTATATTATTGTGTGAAAACCAATATAGACTTTTACTACACATAAATTCGTACCAAATAAATGAAATAAATACGTAATTTAAAGTGGCTTGAATTAGTTAACCCTTCCACAGTTCGTTTTTTTTAGCCAGGTACTCTGAAAAAGAAGGAAAACATAAGGTTGAGTGACACCTGTATCAACATTTTTTTTACCTCAGGATCGGGATTTCGCTATGAATTTTCGATGTTTCTCACCAAAAGCGAAGGTTTCAGCCAAAAAGCAAAAAGACGAAAATCGGTCGGGATCTGGGGGGTAGGCTGGGTAAAAAACCAGTCGGGACTCGGCGGGTTAAAGTGGCTTGAATTAGTTAACCCTTCCATAGTTCGTTTTCTTTAGCCAGGTACCCTGAGAAAGAAGGAAAACATAAGGCTGACTGACACCTGTATGAACATTTATAAGCTCAGGAGGGCGATTTCTCTATGGATTTTCGATGTTTCTCACCAAAAGTGGAGGTTTGAGCCCCCCCCCCAAAAAAAAGTTGAAAAATCGGTCGGGTTCTGAGGGTGTGTTGGTAAAAAATCGGTCGGGAATGGATGGGTTAAAATTATGATTAAAAGCATCATCAGAATCTCTGAGGTTGGATTTGAAATGACGATCGAAAAACGTCATCGGAATCTCAAAGGGTTAATTGATTTCCCCATTACTGCCATACATTTCACTGGTTTGGGGCCTAAGAACATGGGCATCATAATTAAGTCCAGGACTCAAAACTCATACATTCTGATTATTCAGCCCTGTAATGCTGCCTTTACATGTTTGGGATTCGTCAAGATTCACCATACAGTCCATTTTTTTTTTTTTTAATTTGCTTCCTGTACATTATCCTTGGGCTCAGCAGTGCAAGGTTTCCCCACGGCTTCATTTCTCTCACCAATTAACTTCAACTTGTCGTCTAAAAGCTGTCAGCACTCAGTTATTGGTTACCTCACGCTTTTGCTGTTGTACAATAGTGTATACTTCCTCCTTCAACTGTTGCTGTTTTCCTTCACCTCCTTCATGAAAGCATCATACTGTCCTTTCATCCTCAGTTGTAACTCCTCCTGTTGCTCCTGTAATGCCTCTTCAGGTCTTTCATATCGTTCTTTCTTCACGTTGTGGCTGTAGTTGTTCTCTGAGTTCTTTTTTGAGCACTTTCTGTTCTTCACTTTGTGCCTGTAGCTGTTCACTTTGTGCTTGTAGTTGTTCACAGAGTTCTTTCTTTCCTTCAATTTGTGTTTGTAGTAACCTCATGACTGCAGCCAGAGATACCTCTCTCCACCTACCAGCTCCATGTCAAAGATTTGACTCTCTGCAGCACTTTCTATCCCAACACCTGACACCGCTTGTTACGTCCTTATCTCACACTGCTATAGGCTCCAACAGCTGCAGTTCAGTATAGGAAGGACATCACCCAGTGAATTGTTCTTTGTAGGATTAGCCTTTCAGTGTACACAAGATAAACTCAGGCGTCGAAATAACTCAGGCTCCTGACATTCATTGTCTTTATTATCTCCTGCCTTTACAAGGAGGAGCGATAATGTTTTTGCCCGCCTCTTTGTGTGTGTGTGTGTGTGTGTGTGTGTGTGTGTGTGTGTGTGAGTGAGTGTTCCTATTATAGCTTGAGCTATCAACACGGGGCCTTCAGAGTATTAAGATATAGCCAAAATCTTGGCCAAGATAGAAAGTGGGCACTTAGAGTCAAGGTCAAGGTCACCAAAATGGATGCCAAAGGTCAACTAGTTTTTATCGCCCGTCATTAGCACCATTATGTCTCATGAACGGCTTGAGCCATCAGCATGAAACCTTCAGGGTATCAAGATAGGGCCAAAATCTTGGGCTTAACAAACAGCATATTCTGGTGGGCGATTAGCATTCGGCTCTCGAATGCCTTTCTTTCAGTGTCCAAGTAATTACACTGTCTGCTTCACAACTCCAGAGCTACACTAACTTCACAAGACCCCAAGTAAATCTGACGAAACTTCCTTTATTCTCTCCCTCATCCTTTTATAACCTTCTTCTCTACTCAGTTGTTCTAGGTGATCCAAGCGACAACAGTTCCACGTCGGAGACATCCAAAATATTTCAGAGCTTTCTTACATTACACAGGACTCTAAATACTTCATCATACAAAATGAAATTAAATTACATAATTTAACATTCATCTAGATACAACATTACAGAGACAAAAATTAACACATAACTGTATAAAATAGCAACAGCAGGCTACTTGGCAACTCTGCCTTGCAACTTAAAACCCACGAACCATCGGGTGCTTTCCAGTGCCACCTACCTAGCAGTCCTGCTTCTTAAAAACAGATTTCGATTGGAGTGTTTTTTCATTGTGAAAGTTTTTAATAGAGATCTCATTTTAGCCCTTCACTCCAAGAGGATCACGGAAGATTAAATATATTGTTATGAAGTTAGCAACACACACACACACACACACACACACACACACACACAGATCGTAAGTTATGAACTAAAATGGTTTCAAATGCTCACGGTAGTAGTTTATTTTGTTCATGCACAATCATACAGATCGAACTTTGACCTTGCCCTGCGACCTTGGCTTCTGACTGATTGTTCTCAAAACTGAATCCTTTCGTTCTTACCTGAACCTTAATACTTCCACTGTGTTTAGTTTAAGTCAGATCAGAAATGTTTTAGCTGGCCTTTACCTGTAACCTTGAGACTCACCTTTTCTCTGCGACCGGGACGTTTGAAAGGTTATTGTTCTATTGATTTTTTTCCCTCCATATTTGCAAGCATTCCACAGACATTCGATAAAAGGCTGATTGTGTTGACTTTGCTCTGTGACCTTGGCCTTTGATTGATTGTTCTAAAAAATAAACCATTTCATTCTTGAACTACCCCAACCCCTCCTCCAAGTTCGGTCTGGAATGAGTAAAAACTGGCTAAGGTGATTTTGCCAACGTTTAACATAGCCCTGTGACCTTCACATTTGAGCTAATGCACTGGAAAAAAATAATAATAAAATAAAATAAAATAAAATATAGGTCTCCTCGAGGGCTGTCTCTAAACGCTTCCACAAAGTTTGGTTTAAACTGTATTAAAACTGTTTGATATGTATTGTTTCCACACACACACACACACACACACACACACACACACACACACACACACAGACATACACACATGAAACCCTCTCCCACTCAGTGAACATGGGTGCAGAGAGTCCAAACCTGTCAGAGAGAAATCTGCAGCCATCAAATTCCATAAGTTGATATCGACATCAAAGGCGACATGAGTACCAGGCCTCGCCAACCTGTTCATGTCTGCCACTAAGTTGCTATACGGAGAGACAGTCACTCGTTCTGTGTCAAACAGGTCAGCAAACTCACGGTACATCCCAGACTCCACAGTCTGAAGAGAACAGAAATTAAACTGTTTTGTAATGAAACTATTCGTATCATTTCTGTCTATAATTCCAGTATATCGTATAAGATGTTGCACTTTATTGCACGTAAGCTTTTTGTGTAATTAATGACTATCTGTCGCTCTATTTTGCTAAGCAGAGCACTGTTTACGCTGACAGAGCTAAAGTAACTCAACAGACTTAGTCAGTTGACCACTTGCGAGTTTGGGGACTACAAGGTAGCTGAAAATGTCGATACTAATAAATTTGGTAGTTTTAGCACAAATTGCGTTTGAAATAGAAAACTATCATGTGAAAATAACGTTGACAGTGACCAAAAACTCGCTTGTCTCAGCTCCACTGTCCACCAAATGTTCACTTGATCCTATCTATATTTCTGCTTCCCACAGTCATATCATCGCCACATTGAAAACGTCTGTGGTACTATGCAGGTCACTCAGTCGGCAAACTTCGTACAGGGTTCAGACATTATGGAACCGCAAGGAAAAAAACTGGAAGGTCACAAACGGCATTTGGTCAATTAAGTCGGCGGATGCTTAATCTGCCTACTGAGAGTGAAGGGGGGGGGAGGGAGGGCATTGAATATGAAAACAAACTCCTAATAAACAAATATAATAAGTAACATTGAAATACTACTTTACTATTGTATAAATTATACGATGAAGAGGTCCAGTGAACAGGTCTGCAATATTAACTGTTCAGATTTTTTTTTTTTTTTTTTAACTGCGAGTGCATATATTTATTTTCGCCGTGTCGGCAGAGAGGTGGTCTGCTGTCCCAGTAGGAGAGGGTACGAATCCCTGCTGGGACAGCGAACGGTTTAAAGGATTTAAATTTCGTTAAGCAGACTTAACTTTTTTTCTTTTATGCAAGGACGAAGAAACCAAAGGACATGAGCCCGCAAACTGTTCCTTCCAAGAAAAAACAAACACAATACGAAAGAAAGCCAAATTCAAGATCTATTCATTTCGAGATGCCTGGACACACTGCGTTTGAAAGACTGGAGATCATAGGAAGTAGGAAATACAGACAGAGGAAGACAGTTCCAGAGCTGACTTGTTGCATAAATGAAGGACTGGGAGTAACGGTTAACTCTTGCATTAGAGAGTTGGACAGAAAAGAGACGAGAGTTTGTTGCCAGACGGGTGCTACGTGCCCGTCGTAGAGATGAAGGGATGCAAGCAGACAGTTCAGAGGAACAGTGACCGTAGCGAGAGTTGTACTTCACACAGGGGCCAATAAAACCCATGAATAAAGTCAACAACTGTGCGGGAGCAAAGAAGGTACGGAGTCGGCTTAGCACACATAATCTCTTGAAAGCAGGTTTCACAAGAGATGTAATATGATCTTTCCAATATAAGTCCTGAGTGAATGAAACCCCAAGCATGTTCAAGGATGATGCAGGACCGAGCTGGACTCGCCAAGTAAAAAAAAAAAAAAAATCCTGTAAGAGAGAGCCCTACTATGTTTTCAGTATCGACGGTGGGTGCTTAGCGCCGAGTGCTGACGTGGAAATGTACTGATACGTGGGAGGACTGCTGGGCCTCATGGAACGGGCAGTTATGCCTGTGCCCAAACTGGTACACATACATAAAGTATATATATACATGCATATATACTTAATTTGTGATGAGACAGAGTAGTGAGAGGAGTGGTAAGGTATATGAAAGAGGGATGTGTGAGTGGCAGAGGACAGAGTGGCACAGAAGCGATTCATTTGTTACCATCCCTCCTTGGGATTTCAGTGTGCTATATCCTTGGACAGACTGATAGAATTCCTGGTCAGTATTTACTTTATGTTCTCCACTGTTTTGGTGGTTTTCTCTTTTTCACCAGCTTGTTTTTATCCTGTGAATGGTTGATTTAATGTTGAAGGTTGCTGATTTTTTTTTTTTCAGATATTAAGTTAGCCTCACCTAACCTAACCAGTGGGATTACAGTGTATTCATATGGCACTTGTACATGTCACGAATTTTCTACATCGTGAAATTATGTACCGTAAATCGTGGCATCGATTGATTTTGCGGGAGCGACGAATAGTTCTAAAATGCATGAAATTTTGCTCAGTCTCTTAACCATCCACTTCTGTACTTATATTTGCATCAAGTTGTACTTTCGTCATTCTTTCACAAGTGACTGTCTTTATGTACAGAAAGTGCATTCCTTTGAGCGATAATTTCTGAATTGTCATTTCTTTGAACTTGCCTCCCTGGCCGTTATTTGGCCACACCCCTTGCACACGTCCCTTACGTTGGACACTCAAGCATCGAGTCAGTCATCCAAGTGATAGTCTCGGAGTGTGGGTTGTGCCGTGCGCAAAGCTTGAGTGGGTCTCTTTTTCTTGGCGATCTCAAAAGTCCCGAAGTTCCCACCAGCCTCGTGATCGACTATGTTAGCGACGGTCTCATCCTTACCGATTAATGTTCCTTTTGTTTTTCTAGGCTTAAGGTTTTTGGTTATTTAGCTATTTGTCTGACTGTTTGAGTGAGTGCATTTCCCTTTCTTTGATTTTGAATTGATTCATGTAACGTAAATTTATTTTCTTGTAATTAATAAATTTACAGTTCGATATCTTGAGCTTTGTTAAACGTAACAGTCGTGTTTGATTTCCCCACATATTTAGTACACTTTTCTTGCTCCAAGTTGGCACAACTACTAATATTAAACACGACTGGTACTTAGTCCAGCTATTGGTATTAATTCCTAAATCCGTTGTGCTATCTAGGAGTTTGGCTCAGGCAAGATCCTGTTTATTATTATTATTATTATTTTTTGAATGTTAAGGGGAGAAACTAACTTTCTCAGAGGCCAACAGTACAGTAATACAGCCTTACTGAGCGTTTAGTATCTGCTGTGTACTGTTGAGAAAGTTTATAAATTCTCGACTCTAGAGAATTGGCTAAGTAAGCCAGCATAAAAGTGAAATCTACATTTGATTTCACGAGTCGATTCTCTCGTAATAATCGACTCGATACTTATTCCTAGCACACATAGCTATACATTTTTCATTTTCCCCCCTGACATCTGGCATCCTTGCCAGGATATAAACTCCTAGCTTGAAATTATTGCCGAATCACTCACTCACTCTTACTTAAGTAGACTGCTGCACACCAGCCAGCATATCAGTAACAGTCTTCGCTCAGTCTCAATATGGGCATCATGGAAACCAGTACATACCTACAGGAAGCCAAGGATATGGGGCATACTAACCCCAAGGATATTAACCGGCCGAATTCCATCGACGTACAGTGTACGTCACAATTTTTCCCCGCGGACAGACCCAACGACGTACACCGTACGTCACGCAATTGCAAGGCCCATTGTGTGCACATTTTTCAACATTCGTGGGTGATTTTTGGTAGGCATATGTGGGAGACCTTCCTCTACCTGCTGTCAGGCGGGGGTACTGCCTGGCCCCTCCTACCCTCCCATCCCCTCCTCCCCCCCACACTGGGCAATTCACCAGTTAGCAGTAAGCTGGCCAGTAAAGGTATGTTGCCCCACGGTCTCTCTAATGACGAATTTCACGGTGAAAGTGATTTCTGAGGTGGAGGACAAAGAAACAAAGAAGCTAGAGGTAGAAACAAACAGAAGTGATGAGGTGGTAATGTCGTAAAGGAAGGTGCCATATACTGGGGTTTTGGGTAAGTGAACAATGCTTATAAACGCCTATATTATTTTGTGAAAACCATTATAGGCTTTTACTACACATAAATTCGTACCAAATAAATGAAATAAATACGTAATTTAAAGTGGCTTGAATTAGTCAACCCTTCCATACTTCGTTTTCTTAGCCAGGTACCCTGAAAAAAAAAAAAAAAGGAAAACGTAAGGTTGAGTGACACCTGTATCAACATTTTTTTTACCTCAGGATCGCGATTTCACTATGAATTATCGATGTTTCTCACCAAAAGCGAAGGTTTCAGCCAAAAAACAAAAGTCTGGGGGTAGGACGCCCGTGAAGAGCGGAAAATTTGGCGTGAGCTCGAAAAAGAACAACGTGAGAAAGAACGCGAACACGAGCGTGCCGAGCTCGAGGCACGTGAAAGAGGACGTGAATGCGAGGGACGCGAGAAGGAGCATGAGTGCGAGGAATGTGAGAAAGAGCGTGGCCACGAGGAACGTCAGAAGGAGCATGAGGAACGCGAGAAGGAGCGTCAGCGTGAGGAACGTCAGAAAAAGCGCGAGCGCTAGCGCGAGGAACGCGAGAAGGAGCATGAGCTTGAGGAACGAGAGCGAGAACGTAAACACGAGCTTGAAGGGCTGAAGCTGAAGCGAGACTCCTTGGCTTCAGGCACATCAGGTGAAGCTAACCCAAGCCCCACTAGTGCTCTCTCAGCATGTGTTCTAGCAACTCCACGTCTCAAGTTTCCTTCTTACAAGGAAGGCGAGCGAATCGAGCCATTCATAGCTCGTACAATCTGGATGAGGCTGTACAATCTGGATGAGGCAGCTAAGCGGCTTCAGTTCCTTAGCCTGTTTGAGGGCCCTGCCCTCGACATTCTCCACATAATTCGAGGAGATAATCTCATGAACGAGATACGAAGACCGCACTCATCAAAGCGTACGGTCTTACCGTTGATCATGCTAGGAATCAGTTCATGAAGGCACGTCTCCAGGAAAAGGAGACAGCTGTTCAGTTCCTTGACCGTCTCATGGCATACTTAGGCGAGTGGATGGAGAAGGACGAGACTCCCAGCACGCGAGAGGGAATAATCGACCTTGTGCTGCACAC
>JAGKTI010023780.1:4000-14656 GCA_018397915.1 Birgus latro
ACCCAGATGGATATATAAGGCAATAATTAAACTCCCCCTGAAGCATACCTATTCACTTGTAATATATCAAGAGCCTAAAGTGGTTCTCTTCCTTTGATCTCGTGTGTGGTCAAGTGATCCTCTCCTACTAGCCGGCCTGTTTCCTCGTAATCAGCGCAATCCTCACACTTTCTTATTTTAAACCCCTTTGGCCTGATTACGCACTTATTTAAATCAGGTTATGGTCCAACGATTTCTATCCAGCTTAGGCAAGACGTCTGGGTGAGAAGGGAGAATTGGAAAAAAATATATATATATATATACGGTTATATATATATATATATATATAAAATACGTTTATCCCATCCAATTCACAATATTTGTCCAAAATTTAATATAATCGTCTGGAGGTAAAATTTTCATATATTTTTATCCTTTAACCACTTCATTAACGTGACAATTTTTTTTGTCCGAAATTTAATATAATCGTCTGAAGATAAAATTTTCATATATTTTTATCCTTTAACCACCACTAACATGACATTTTTGTTTTGTTTTATTCTTAGTACCTACAAACTACTTTACTCAATTCATTAGATTTCGTTTTTAGCATCGTATTAATTTCTTAAGTCTAGCTACATCCTGGTAATTATATTCAACTTAGGAAACAAATTTTTCATTCTAGGGGGTAATGAAGGCTACATCCAACCACTGCAGCTGGAAAAATCTATGCTGCGCTTAATTAAGCTGTCTGGAGCCAGCAAACATTAAATAAATAATAAATGATAGGAGTGGAAAAGGTAATGAAGGTAACTAAATTTTTCTAGTTCGAAAAATATGCTTAGCTGAGAAAAATGTCCGGGAGAGAAAGAATAAAAATAAAAAGACGTCACTAGGCTGGAAGGGTTAATATCAAATTCATTATACATTAGTGAAATGCAAAAGAACATAAATATGCAACAAAAAAAAAAAAACGACATCCCCTACAGAATAAACATAAATCTTTCATCTCAGTATGGATAAAAACTCGAAAAAAAGGAGCCAACCATGCTCACTAAAATTTTATTGGCCGAGTTTTTCCTCCGAGACGCACAGGGGAGATTGAACACGCTCCCCGGGACGCTGAGGGAAGGGAGTGATGGAGGGAAAGAGAGAGGCAGGAGGGAAGGAGGAGGAGGAGAAAGAGAGGGAGGGATAGATATGGTCAAGACTCCGATAGGAAAATAATGAGGCCAAGGGAAAAATAATGAGATGGAAGGAAAATCAAGTCTGGAGTCAAGGGGCGTCGAGGGAAATCACGGGAATAGTCAGGGACTGAATTTTTGGTGGAGGGGAGAGGGGAAAGGGGAAAGGGGAGAAGGGAGGTGGGAAAGGGGAGATGGGAAAGGGGAGAAGGGAGAGGGGAGAAGGGAGAGGAAGAGAGCACACTGTGAGACGACCTACGGAGATTCACTTCACAGGGGCTTGTCTTGTGTGGGGCGGACGAAGTCGAGTTTGCCAGCTACTGTGAGTCTGCCAGGTAGTGTGAGTTTGTCAGGTAGTGTGAGTTTGTCAGGTAGTGTGAGTTTGCCAAGTACTGTGAGTTTGTCAGGTACCGTGAGTCTGCCAGGTAGTGTGACTGTCAGGTACTGTGAGTTGGGTATGTACTGTGAGTCTGCCAGGTACTGTGAATCTGTCAGGTACTGTGATCCTGCCAGGTACTGTGAGTTTGCCAGGTACTGTGAGTTTGCCAGGTACTATGAGTTTGCCAGGTACTGTGAATTTGCCAGTTGCTGTGAGTTGGCCAGGTACTGTGAGTATGCCAGGTTCTGCAAATCTGTCAGGTACTGTGAGTATGCAAGGTACGGTACTGTGGGTTCGCCAGGTACTGTAAGTTTGCCAAGCACCGTGAATCTGCCAGGCACTGCGAATTTCCCAGGTACTGTGAATTTCCCAGGTACGTAGGACTGCCAGGTACTGCGAATTTCCCAAGTACTGTGAGTTTGCTCATTACTGTGGGTTTGCCAGGTACTGTGAATTTGTCAGGTACTGTGAATTTGCCAGGAGCTGTGAATTTGTCAGGTACTTTGAGAGTGCCAGGTACTGTGAATTTGCCAGGTGCTGTGAGAGTGCCAGGTACTGTGAATTGGCTAGGTGCTGTAAGACTGCCAGGTACTGTGACTGTCAGTACTGTGAATTTTCCAGGTACTGTGAGTTTGTCATGTACTGTTTAGTTTGTCATGTACTGTTTAGTTTGTCAGGTACTGTGAGTTTGTCAGGTACTGTGAGTGTCAGGTACTGTGAGTGTCAGGTACTGTGAGTGTCAGGTACTGTGAGTGTCAGGTACTGTGAGTGTCAGGTACTGTGAATTTTCCAGGTACTGTGAGTTTGTCATGTACTGTTTAGAGTGTCAGGTACTGTTTAGTTTGTCAGGTACTGTGAGTTTGTCAGGTACTGTGAGTGTCAGGTACTGTGAGTTTGTCAGGTACTGTGAGTTTGTCAGGTACTGTGAGTGTCAGGTACTGTGAGTGTCAGGTACTGTGAGTCTGCCAGGTATTGTGCGTTTGCTATGCACTGTGCACTGGGCAAATAATACAACCAAACATTTTACTGTAAACCATTTACTTCGAAGATGTATGTTTTATAATATTTTTGCTACCATTAGCGTATCATGTCCAGCATTGGGAAGGTTATATATCTAACACCTGTTCGAAATGTGTCTCCAGAGCTGAATTAATCATCTGGAGATAACAAGAATGATAAGGATTAATATTACCGGACTGAGGGGATTATACATCTAACAATACGACACACAGAGGAAAATATGTGAAAACTGCCCTTTATATCTTCTAATATTAAAAATTTTTGGGGTTAAGTCACTACCATTTGGGTAGTTCCAAAGAGTGTGCTAGTACGAAAATAGTGAGAGATGCACCCCGCAGCCAGGCATAACAACCATGCCACGATAGCAAAAGCCACATTGATTTTTCAGAAACCCATCGTACCCAGCTGTTCGGGTACTTATTTAACTGCCCATGAACCTTTACTTCTTCATGCATCAACCTACAGTTTCTCTCTCTCTCTCTCTCTCTCTCTCTCTCTCTCTCTCTCTCTCCATGAACCCACAGGTTAAATTTCTTTCCGGTCATGATTCTATGTTCTTCAGCTAGAAATTATACTCAGAATGAAAATTATGAAGACAACAGTGCTGCCTTGACTTGGACCCAGCTCAGAGAAACTTGAACAATCCCAAATCAAGGTGATATCTTTCTGTCATCTCAGTAGGAACAGCCGAACAACTGACTGCACTGTAATCTAAATCTTTTCTTTTCATTTCAATTTTCTTCGAACTTTTTAAAAATGTACGTGACGCAATTCCTCGTATATGAACCTATAGTAATATACTTCGTTGTACATAACCATATCATTTACTTACTTATTTTTTTGCATATTAAGCCACACTAAAGTTTTCCATCTTCATATCACCTGTATTAATACATTTTGTCCTGAAACCGAATCCTGCTAGGGATGGCCTATGCAGGAAGACATCCAGACATACCCATCTACGCCCAAAGACGTATTCTCACTGGCATAAGAAATTTCGCAGGACTTTTTCCTTAGCGGTTTCATATGCTTATTACATTTTGATGTACTTTCGTACTGATACAGTTTTTATCAATAGCATACAAGAGAATGAGATCTAATAACCGAAATCAATCGCTGAGGAAGTATTACGAAAGTTTTTCAGCTGCCGAGACTACAGGCCACCGGAGCAACCTCTTCTTCCACGGCACGCTACCCTTCCTCATAACACACTACAACCTTGATCTTACTCTCTTTCTTCCAAGCAAATTATTCCCTTATATATCTTACGCCTTTCAGGTCAAGGACGTTACTCATTATTTTTTATTTCCTGACACCAGATGATTTTCTTCAGGATACAGTACAATGGCTAATTTTCGAAGTGGATGAAACAAACGTCGCCTTCAGTAACCCTAAGTTCAGTAGAATGAAATGGGCTGGTAGCAGCAAGAGTAAACTGCAAAAGACGTCACTGTACTGAGAGGATTGAATCAGTTTCTTACTTCCCATTCACTCTTTATGGCCAAACTCCATTAAAGTAATTATCTTTATGGTTATTATTACAGCAATTTCTAAATCATAATGTTACAAGATTCCGTTCAGTTATCTCTGCGAGAATATTTCTTAAGGCACTCCACAGGATTTATGATATAACCGTACGCTAAACTACAAACATGTATTCATCCAGAATTCAAAATAAAAACTTTAAGCTCCTATGGCTCTCTCTCAGCTCAGTAAAATCGCCTGGCATTAGCTGGAATAAGACAGTGCATTTTCCCGATCATTACGGTTCGCAGTAACAGCAGCAACATTAACACTGTCTCCCATGACTCACTTTTCGCCGTATAAAGCAGTTTGGATTTAACTGAAGTTGAATACTAGATATGTCCTGACCATGAGAAGGTTAGCAGTGACAGCATTAAAATTCAGGCTCCAATGACTCACTCTTATCTGAACAAAGTCGCATGTCGTATGGAGGAATACAGTGCTAAAGTTGTTTCCACTATGGAAGGGTTAATGCTCATATTACCAAAACTCTACGACTGCTCTCAGGTGAACAAATGGCGTTAGCTAGAATACAGTACACATCCAGAATTGTCCCGCACATGAGAGGGTCATTGCGTTTTATTTTATGCTGAGGATGCAAATTAAGCCTGAATATTTATGTAGCAGATTTTCATGTCCCCAGTTTTTGAGGTAGAGTGAGGCGCGTGCTGTGCCAAGGGAATCCTCCTCACTTTTACACTAGCTTCGCTATGAATATTCTCAAAATGTGTCTGAATTAATTAACTTCGAAAACCGCTCTTTGTCACCGCTGCAAAAATTCGCCGACAGCTGCTCAGACGATAACATGCAAGTGAATCGACCAAGGACGCAGTTTTAAAGATGCCTCGCTGCTAGCTTGCTTCTCCTCTTCATGATATATTTTTTTTCTATCTCATTTGTAAATCTCTCTCTCTCTCTCTCTCTCTCTGTCGCTCTCTCTCTCTCAAATACTCAAGGAATCCCACACTCTCCTACGGCCGAGTGAGACATCCATGCCCAGACAACTAACACAATATTGACAGCCGTGACATGTGCCAACCTCTCCCCTTCATCCATCCCTCACCCTCTTCCTCCTTGCCTCCTCGTCCCCATCCCTCTCCCCCTCCCTTCTTACCTCCTCGTTCCCACTCCTCCCTCCTCCCATCCCCCTAGCTCTCTCTCTCTTTCAGAATGGTGGACAAGCTAGTTTTCCTCACATCCCTGTTCCCCGTGTCGTATTCCGAGGAGTGGGACTTGGTAAAAACTGACTCAGCCTTAATAACCCTCGTGCAATCAATAGGCAAAAAAGTCTAGTTGTCTTTTATTTACCATTCTCCCACCTTTTCTCGCTCACTCCACCAGTTTTGCTTCCTTTTCTTCCCCTACCTCTCTTCCTCATTCTCTTCCCGTCTTATTCACCTTTCCGTACTCTACTTCGTCTACTGCTTTCATTAATGTCCTCCTCTCTATATGTCTCCTCTTTTTCTCCACCAACGCTCGCTCTCTCTCTCTCAACTATAGACAGAAATGAACGACAATCAACCAAGTTAGCTTCCTGCAGACAGAATCAACTTCACACAAGCGTGCACTACCAATGTCCCTTGTTCAGCCACTCCCTTTCCCTTATCTGTGTTTGACAAGAATAAGAATGATGAAAACACCGCTTCTTCAGGGACATCGGAGTGAATACCCCCAAGCACACAGCGGAATGTCCCTAGGTTTGAAATATTTTGTGCTGGAATTTATGACTTTCTTTACGCGGTGTTCCGAACCATAAAAGAGCGTCTGAAGGTTGAAGGTGCTTGCTAATTAAAAGTTTTATTGCGCTGCTTGAAGTCGCGGCTCTCACGTCCCCACTGCTGGCCTCCTTTGTATTCATTGGTAAATTACTGAGGAATGCAAGCGAAGACGGATCTAGCTAGATAACCTGGATTGAATTCCAACTGTAACAAAGGAATATTTGTACCCATTCCGTCAACAACAGGCTACACACTTCGCTGTCAACAGCAGTTAGCATTTATTGTTGGTTGGCTAGAGCTATGTGCTATGTGCTAAGTACAATTTTAGGACGTTTTCATTTTACCTTCTTTTCTTCAGATTGACCATTTCCTTACTATTTAGACAAAATGTTAACCTCTCACTCGGATGATGTATTTCACAATATTCTCATCGTCAGACGATTTTATTGATCTTTGGAAATCATTTTTGTCTGCAGTGGTTAGATATATCCAGATTTCATCAACTCTTCTCCTCCTTAGAGACTCTTTATAAGCTGGCAGCAGCAATTATAAATGAATAATATGTCACTGGACTGAGAGTTAATGGAGACTGCATAAAAGAGTACAACCAATATAATAAATAAATATATGCAATAAAATAAAATCTCGAAATCAAGGGTATAATAGTCTTTGAAAGCAGCAATAACCACAGACGTGTTAATATACTGGATAGAATGCTAAATATGACAAGTATATTAACACCTAAAATCTGCTCACGTCCTTTTCAGTTAATTCTTACTGCTATCAGGCAATTCGATTTAATTTAGGATAGGCCTTTCATAATGAATGGGTTTATTATGGCTGTATCTAACTTCCACAGCTCAGGAAGTCTACACTAATCTGAATAATGTTCTTGGAAGTTGGCAAGAATAAACTTTAAAAAGATGTCCCCTGGCATTACTGAGTTTCGAGACTAGTACAGACTTAGGTTCCATAGCAGCTAATATGGACAACCTGGTTGGTGTGACTTGCGGTCCTACGGGTCGATTACAAAAACATGAAATGAGCAAGATATATTATTGTCTGATTCTCAAGCACGCGACAAACCGGCATTAGAAAAAAAAAAAGTAAACGAAATAGAGTATTGACCATCTTCAATTGCATTATATGACTACACAGTCTGATGCGGTGAGAATAATGCACACTGTCTAAACAGAATGTGTTCTGGTGGTGGTGGCAAAGCAAACTCAGGGAGGAGATACCTGATTTACTGAGCCGAGTAGTAAAGGTCTGGCGTGTATGAAGTCTGGGCTGCCACTGACAAAGAGCAAACAGGTCACAGCCGGTCAGAATGTGTTGAGTTTTTAACACTGAGTTTGCCACAACAGATTTCTTAACGATCATACGGTATATTCCTACAACTACAACATAAATTATCTATACAGTAACGCATGTATAAGACAATATATGAAGTAAATAACCATTTTTTGATAACACTAAAGAAATTTATTTATAGTCCCGTTAAGAGTACTGTAACAACGGTGCGGCCAAATCTATAACATTAATTTCAGTGTCAATGAAATATCCCGTTTATGCCGAGGTTTACGTAGCAGGTTAGTGTAATGCGATAATCAGAAATGAGTGTACGAAATTTGTACATGCCAGTTTATAATAAACAATTCTTATATATCCAAATTTGATTTACAGGAATGATACGCGATCATAGTGAAAATGTGTCCATTTGTGTATTTACACGTCAGTGATTAATTTACATTTTGCACACAACTAAAATATAGAAACATGATGGACACAATGCGCATGCCTCGTAATGGAAGCAGGCCTACCAACAAATACCATAACCACAGGATTGTGATTTACGTCTTCACCTGATGTTTTATATTGTTATGCATCCCCCGAGTCTTGAAACTATTTTATTGGCTTTACGTATAGGTAAAGAGTACCGTACATCATGCTCAGTTGCAGGAGCCCAGTTGTGCTGTATTCACTGAATCTGAAGTGTGAAAGTGCATGACAGTGCGTTAGCAATTTCCATTTTTGTAGACTACTGTATATGAATGACTGACGGAAAATCTTCAGCATGCAAGATAAAATCTTTTAATATGCTTCACAATGATCTTCTACAACAAAACAATAACGATTTGATGATGGTCAAACGACGTGAAGTTATGAAAGACAAGGTTGAGCAAAGTTGCCTATACGAGTGGGGAGAATAGCAGAGGGTGCCTGTAAGGATGGGGAGGGAGCAGAGGGCCAGGCTGTTGCGGGGGCTCGCATAATCAGCCAGCCCGACCGTCCTGCACGGAGAGAAATTTTCTGTCGGCCAAACCACTTTTATTTTCCAGGCTGTCAGCCCGACGGACGCCCCACATTTTTCCGGGGGAGGGAGGCAGAAATTTTGAGAGTGTGGTGACGTGGGGCGTGTCGTGACTCCGGCAGGCTGCGTGGGGGGGCAGGTATTATGAGAGAAAACACGGATATCAAAGCAGTTTCCCGGTGACTCTCCTTCGGTATGCTGGACCATTAAGGAATGGAAATGTTCACAAGGCTTTTATCAGATATCCTCACGTTTCGCTGGGCAGCCATTAGTGATGATGGGAGAGTTAAAATTTAATGGTGTAAACACATATCAGCTATTAAAAAAATCGATAATTCACAAATTATTCTTACTTCAGAAGTTCCACAAGCCAGTATCATGGTCATTTCTCAGCTCTTAACCTCATGGCCGTGACAATTTTAGGATCTTACTTCAGTTAACGTCAGACGATTTTATTCAGCCGAGAGTAGGTCATAGGAACGTTTGAGCTGTACTTGAGTAGCCTACTGTAGATTATTTAAGATTTTCTGAGAGCATTAATAGGCCACTATAACAACCCTCTCACGGTTAGAATAAGTAAAGTATTCTATTTCAGCTGGTGCCAGGTGATTATATCCAGCTAAGTGAGTCATAAGATCCAGACTGATACAACCAGCTGCGCACTGAATGAAATTAATACGTTCATTTTCCCAGCCAAGAAAATTTGAGAAGCCTTTGCAGAGACTAGATAAAAGTAAAATAATTTTATTGCTGCAGGTAAGATTATACTGTTGGCCTCAGCATGTGCCTGGCTTCCAATTTAGGCGCGCAACTAAGGGTGAGGCGAGAATGAAGAGGCAGTGGTGTAGGGCTGAGCTGAGATTAACCTTCCATGTTCCCTTCCAACCCGCGCAGAATGAGGCGACAGAGACTAATGCCAGCCCGCCTCCCACGTTCATCATGCCAGTCGCCCCCTCTACACCACACACGACGCCCCTCTCTGCCACACCCCTTTCTCTCTACCATACACCACTACATCCGTTCTCTACACCACACACCTACACCACCACAGCTCTCTCTCTATTAACCACAAACGACTTCTCTTCCATTCTCGTCTCTCTCTACCACACAACTTTATTGCATCTCAATCACACTTCCTTTATCCACCACACACCTCCACACCCCCCTCTCTCTAACACCCATCTCCACCTCACGTCCTTTTTTCCACCACACCACCATACCCCCCCTCTCTCCAACACCAATCTTCACCTCACACCCATTTCTCCACCACACACCACCATACTCCCTCTCCAACACACATCAGTTCACATCCTTGTCTCGACCCAACATATCACCCCTTACCCCCTTCCTTTCACCACACAACTCCACCACACCCACTTCTCTCCACCACACCACTGCACCACCTCTCTTAACCATACATCTCCCTCAAACTCACTCACTCTCTCTCTCTCTCCATCACACCCCGTGTCTCAACCACACATTACCACACCCTTCATACCGTTACACACAACCACACACCCCTCTCTACCACATATTTCCACATCTCCCTCTCTCCATCACACACGGCTCCCTCTCTTCCACACACGTCACACCCTCTCTCCACCACTCAGGGCTCCCTTTCTTCCGCATCCTTTCTCTCTTCCACAACTGCAACTTCTCTTCCACATCCCCTCTCTCCACCACAAACCTCCACCACAAACACCTCCACCACCACACGCGGCACCTTCTTTAACCCTCACCATCACGCAGATTCCTCTCTACACCCACCTCATCTTCCCTCTATCTTAGCTTCACCAAAATATCATATCTATTCCTGTAACAGCAGTATTGTTCCGCGTTTGGTTGTTCACTCATACTGTTTGATGTGCTTGGGTTCGGACAGCAAAATATAGTAATCAATCTACAGAATGTCAGAATCCATCCATCTGTTATTCTATCCTTTATTGCCCCAACAAAAATAAGGGGCTAAGCTGATAAGTCTCAACAGTCCTTCAGCTATCGTAGAATATAACTATGAGAAATAATAATAATAATAATAATGACAGCCACTCTTACTTGTTGTATGCCATTAATTTTTCACGTCAGAAAGTGTAATTAATTGTACAAAAACCTAAATTCTCAGCTAACCTACCAAGTTATCTATATCAGCGTCCAAACTATAGATGGATCCATACTGAAAGATTCGACCAATGTACTCAAGCGAAAATTATTTTTTTTATTTTTTATTTATTTACTTTTTTGCCAAGGCGTGTTTTCTTGGGATAATTAAAACTATTAGCAGGCAGCCCAAATGAAATTCAAAGTTCGTAATTAGCAACCGGTCAAGCTAAAGAGTCGCAACACTACTTCTGTTGCAAGTTTTCTTGATACCAGTAAACTACTACAGGAATGGTCAGAACAAAATACAAAGATCTCAAGGTAAACAAAAGGGTTAACCACAAGTTTTCTATACTAATGGTATGAGGCATATATGAGTACACTACATATCTATTTTAGTTGAGAATGCTGTATATCAGGAGTGCTTGGTGGGCTATAATG
>JAGKTI010023781.1:0-14655 GCA_018397915.1 Birgus latro
GGTTCATCTGCATGTGAACCCAGTGGACTGCAGATTGGTGTCCCTCTACTGCAATTCTTTATCTTCCTTTTCAGTGGATAGGGAGGGAGTTGGGGATGTCTGCATAACCAGTCTTTGGAGCTGCCTGGATATAACGATGTCATCGCATGGCGGCGTCCCTCTCTAGCACCTGCAGGAAGAACTAGACATGAAACCGTTTTGCACTTTTCAATCCTTGGCCTTCCTACAAAGCAAAATAGCTTACAATATATATTTTTTTGTCACTAGAATTTGTTTTTGTGGAAACATAATAGACACAAGAAGATTCTCGACAGTTACTATATAGAATCCAATAAGAAAGCTCAAATCAGTGCCCATCGATCGCTACAGGTTCGCAAGGGCAGAAAACCAATGTCTGCTAAATCCCAGTCCTCCCCATGAATACAGTTTCCAACAGTCAGGTTGCACCACGTCCGCAGTTACGTGGCTGGATGAACAGAGGCTAAGAGAGGAAACAAAATGAGTCCACCAGTCTGACCGACGCAAGAATGCAAGGAAATTGGCTTTCAGTTCGTTTGTGTATCTGGTCCTACACCTGAAACTCACTTTGGTGAGTTATTTCTGCCTTGCGGCGATCCGTAACCCATTTCAGTTCAGTCGATGACCAGGGGTAATCAGACCGGAAGGTGAATTTGATTAGTAACCAAGGCGACTAATTCCCACTACATACCTGTGGCTCATCAAATTCTGTGCAACAACGACTTTATTTCCAAATGGTGGGGGTGGCTCAGTTCTGTCAGATGGAATGTAGTTAATCTTTCCACCTTGTTCTCAATGCCCCTTTCTTCATTCTCCCATATTTCCGTATTCATTATTCTATTTAATCTATCCCCTGACGATTTTACATACCTTAGAACAGGCTTTTCTATCTGAAGGGATTGGATACAGCTTTCATTAACTCTTTCACTAAAGGATTCTCTTAAACTGAATAGAACAGTCTGGCAGCAGTAAGAACAACTGAATAAAGATCTGCCTTTGCATAACACATAGGGCTATGGAAATAGAAACAAACTTTCGTGTCATGTTTATTCCTTACCAATGACTTAAAAAAAAATCAGGATGTCGTGGAGCTGAATGGATGACTGAAATAAATACTTTAGTTGTAAGAAAGGCAAATAAATACTACCATTCATCATAAGCCAAAAGTGAAGGACAAAATCAGATTAAGGTAAAACGTTTCATCTGATTCTGAAAGAAGTAAGGAAGAGGCAGCGCAGAGTCAAAGAGATGAAACACACAGTTTTGGTGAAAACATCCCGGACAAGGCAGACGAAAATTTAAGCGAGAGTGCGCGATGGAAGAAGAATACAGTTTTAGAGGCCATGAGAACTAAAACCCAGACGATGAGAGGTTAGTGTGTGATGCCATGGAACTGTCTGAAATCATAATTATGGCCAATGGAGGGAGCACTAACTTGTCCACCACCCCCTATAGTATTTGAAAGACAATATACAAGAATGCAGAGTTCCTTTGAAAGATCGTGAAAGGAACAGTTCATGACTTCTAGGGATGGGAATGTGCCTTATGTCCGTGTGGCTGTGGACATTCAGCAAAATAGTACGTCCGTGCCTCCTTGATGGTGTCTGGCGCTCGTGTCCGCTTGGGAGAAGACGTACATCCAGAGGCTGAGATTCACAACATAACTTTCAGTAAGTTTTCCCCTCATAAATTAAATTTGTTTTCACAGGAAGAACAAAGAGTATGGGATGTCTCAGCGACCTATTGCCCTTGTCCTGCCTGCAAAGACATATCTCATTTACGACATGGAATTAAGTGACTAAAGTTTGGTTTGTGAATCTACCTCTTACAGGCTGCTCGCTCCTGTCTTACTTGCCGGCACCTCCTTGCCTCTCGCAGATGGTAGGCTTCTCGTGGTAGCAGGCGACGTCGTGGTACTTGATGCCGTCCCTGTAGAAGTTGTTCAGGATGGCAAGACAAGCCTCGTTGCCCTCCCTGTTGTCAGGCTGAGGACGTCGGTTACTGAAGGAAGGAGGAGAGAATACACATTACTGTTAGGTTAAGGCGGTTAGGTTAGATCTGATAAGGAAAGGTAACGTAAGGTAGGTGTGATAAGGTAAGTTGAGCTAACAAGAGTAGGGAGAAAAAAATGTTATATTTAGGTTAAATTTGGTTTCCTTAAGTTAGTTAAGGTTGAATTAGACAAACGCAAGATAGGTAAGGTTAGATTAATTCAAGATTAGTAAGATTAAATTAAGGTAGATGTGGTAAAGAAAGGTTAACTGACGTAAGTTCAGATAAAGTTAGGTCATACAAAAGAGACTAGGGAGGACACATTATGATTAGGTTAGCTTTTGTTAGGTTAGAGAAAATAGATTACGGAGCGGTGGTACAGTCGTGGTAAATAGTTCCTTTAAATTGCCTCGAAACTGTGTCATAACCTCCAATCTCTTGCAAGTCCGGATAATAACGATTAAGAGATTTCGATTATTTTTTTTTTATGAGACAAGTACCCCAGAAGTGTACCACAATTACAGGACTTTTACCTTAACTTGGCAAAGACTTTTTTTCCTTTTGCAACTTATTTCACGGTGCTCGGTGGCACAAAAGGACAATGCTATGGCTTTGCATCTTTTTCATAGCTCTTTTCTCATACTAGCATCATATTCTGTTGCTACACGCCAATACTTATGAGGGGGAGACGGTAATTTTGGGCCAAATTAGAGTAAAGGGAGTACAGTGACCATGACTATGCAACTCACCCTCCAGTGTGGGACCAGTCAGTGAAGCGGAAAGGCTCGCCGTTGTCCCACCTCCAGTTTCTGTTGAGTCCACTTCCTCCGGTCCAGATGTATTTCTCTGTAGAACAAAGACAGATAATTACTGTTCAGCTGAGATAATCCCCGCATAGGCAAGAGGCTGAATTTACACATGGCGTTTATAAAGTAATATCCTGTTTTAAAAATTGTATTACTCCCTTACTATAAAAGACAATAAATCAGTTCTTTTGAATGTACTCTATACCATATACTATCTAATTTGAACAAACTGCAGTTTTAGTAGAACATGAGGATTTTGAACGCATGTCTGAAGTCGCACGGATGTATTTTCAGCTAATTATTGCGAAAGATTATCAGGCACATCTTGTATTACGTCACAGAGTCTAAGTTCGTGATTGTTGATTATCTTTGTTTGTATTTGTAAACCTCTTTATTAGCAAAACTCCAAAAGAAACATGCTTCAGGGGGACAAACTCCAGGGGTAATTCTGTTGGTTCTGACGTCTTATTCACAGACAGGAAAACTGTTCATCAAACCATGTATGAATTCCCAATGTTACATGTGTTGGGGCTCCATCATGCATAAATCAAATGGAAGTGTTTTATTTTCTCATTCCCTCACACCCACTCCCCTGCCTTCTCCTACAATCTCTGCTGCCCACCTACCCTCTCCTTCCAACCTTTCCCCCTTCCCTCCTGCCTACCCTTCCACCGAGTTCCCTCTCTTTCCATTCTTGCTCTCTCCTATCCTCTCTCCTCGTTCCCTCCTCCCCGTCCCTCTCTGCCTCTCCTTACGTCCATTGTTGATGTTCTTGATGTAGCTGTTCCCGCTGTTGTCCTCAGCAGCCACAGCGTCCACCTCCACCCATACCACTGTAGTAGTCCTATTTTTGTGGACACCTCTTCCTTGTCTTCCTTATCCTCTCCTTCCATCACATACCTTCTCCTTCCTTCCTCCTCCCTCCTACTCTCCTACCCTCTCCTTCTCTAATCCCGCTCCGCCCCCCCCCACCCCCGTCCTTTCCTATCCTTTCGCTCTTTCCTACTTTGTCTCCCCCCTCCCTTCTTTCCCCTGCCCTCTCCTCTCCTATATGCTCTCCTCCCCTCCAATCCCCTCCTGTCTCCCTCTCCCTGCCCTTTCCTATCCTCTCGAAATTCTCAGCCTTATCTTCCCCCCCTTCTGTTCCCCCAGCCCTCTCCATCATTCTTACCCTAACCCCCAATCTCTCTCCTCCTTCCCTTTCATTCTTTCCTATCATAAATCCACTTTCCCCTCCCTCCCTCCCTCTACTTTCCTATTCTAAATCCAACCCATACCCACTCCAGCCCTTTATTTTTTTCTCCTTTCCTAAATCCCCCCTTCACTCCTATATTCCCCATTTTTTTTTTCATCCTAGTCCAACCTATCCCTTTCTGCCCTATATTTTTCCTACCCTAAATCTGCCTTCCCCAGCTTGCACACTTCTGCCCTCTCCTTCATTCCTTCCCTAATTCCCTTCCTCTCTGTCCCCGTACTTACGGCTGCTGATGGCGCTCTTGAGGAAGTTGTACTCATCCCCGGAGCTAATACCCACAGCAGCCCAGCCACCGCCAAGGCCCCTGCAGTAGCCACGGGCGCCGTCACCAGTGAGAGATGAGGCACCGTGAAGCCAGGAGTAATGGTACTCGGAGCCGCCGAAGGTTGCGTCAGCCTGAGGGAGGACCGCAGTAGAAGGTCTCGTCATTAAAAGAAGAAATAAAAACAAAGAGAGAGAGAGGAAGAAGAAGAAGAAGGAGAGAGTAAGAAGAAACAAGATGACGCCGAAGATCCTGTGGAGGAAGAGAACGAGGATGATGATGAGGAGGAGGAGGCTGCACAGTTAGAGCTCCGCGTTCTGAGTGGCTTTGGAGCATATGCAACAAATCCTCCTTAATTATAAATTTTATTTCGCACATAGCACCAATGTTGAGATTTGGAGAGATTTCTCTAACCGGAGAAGTTAATATAGCCTTCATTAACCCGTTGACTACTGTAGCCCTATATGGAGCTCTTCTGGACATTTGTCATTTCAAAAATAAACGGGTCATGAAAAGGTGCTAGGGAGGTTCATTAACTGACTCAAATGGAGCCTAGAGGTGTTCTGCTGACTGGTTAATGTTAATAACACCTGGGTATGAAGTAAACCCGTTATTTCTCATATTAGTCTGTCATTTCACCGGTACCAGTCTCTTATTTCGTTTGCCTGCCTGCCATTCCACTTATCATCCTGTTATTCCACATATCAGCTTGTTATTTCACTTCATAGTCTGTTATTGACTTACCAGCCAGTTATTTCAGTTACTGTATTTCATTTAATTGCCTGGTATTTTCCTTATCAGCGTGTTATTTTACTGATCAGCCTGTTATTCACTTGTCAGCGTGTTCTTTCACATAATATTTTAGGTAAAATAACTTTTGAAGCGTCGGTTGGTTCGGCATCAGTGTCTCCCTGAAGTAAACAGGTATAGTCAGCATCCCAACGTCATGAGAATACACTATGGTAAGTATTCTAGACGGAACAGGAAGCTTCCAAGTGTCCATAGGCATATAAGGCATGGGGACAGGGGGACTAAGAAATGGTAACCCCCACCTCGTATGAAAACAGTAGGGTAAATACTGAATTTTTCGAGGCAGATTATCTTGATATTCGTTTCTGCTTTACTACTTTAAATTTTATGATTGTCAGTGTGCGTATAAACAGTTTGAATGTGAACTAATTTTGTATCAACTGCAGTACCAAAGATTCAGTTTTATCATTTAGAAACGTTGCAGAATTATCTGATAAGTGAAATTATATTATAGAAAGAAAAAAGGAATTTGTTATTTTGTTACTCTCTGTTAGATATTACATATAGTGTTCATGCGGTTAGGATGACCTAAGACTTTTCAGGGCAATGTTCTGCACGTCTGTGAAGAAGATATCACAGTGTTGTCTCATAGGTCTATGGAAACCTCCATTCCTAAACGGTGTATATTACATACTACGCCAATGTGTTGTCCTGGACGTTACTCAGGCAAGCTCTTACGGTACTAGAAATATAAATTAATATGAAAGTGATTTTGAGGACGTTATTTGCACAATAACTCGTAGGGAAAATTGCTATAAAACCTTCAGAAATAACGAGAACATGTCTCTTTGACTTACCCCTCCGCCGCCACGGGAGAACCCTTGTGACCTGGGACGGCCGAAGCCGCCGGACCTGAAGGACTGGCGAGGTGGGAAGCCCCTGAAGGACTGACGTCTACGCCCGGGGAACTGGGACGCCACCGCCACCACCAGACACAACAGGATCACGAACCTCATCTGTGGCAATTGAAGTGAGAAAGAAAAGTGGATTAAGATTAGCTAGCGTACTGGGGAGCCGTAGTGAAACGGATATATGACAGTCATAATGATGGACAAACAGACAGTAGATTAAAATACGCTGGCTGGTTGGGATGTAGTGGTGAAGAACAAATATAGGATGTCTGTGGCTATCGTGAAGAGAAAGAAAAGTGCATTAGATTATTTTAGAGTTTTTGGGAATCGTAGTGAAGAGGGTATTTGAGGGATATAGTGCTGGAGAAGCATGGATGAAAATAAACTGGTGGGTTGAGGAGTCGTAGTGAATATCAGATATAGAATTTCCCTAGGGTGACTATATTTGCATCATCAGTCCCATACGTGAGCGGTCGTAGTGAGTGAGAAATGTGGATCAAAATTAGTCAGCTAGTTGCAGCTCCAACTGTAGAGGTAATGAGGGTTAAAGTAGATCAGCATTATTGGGAAAATGAATTCAGTCTGTCGGGCGGACGGCACTGACGGTCAAAGTGAGGGAGAAGCATGAAATAATGAGAGTTAGCTGGCTGAGGGTCATAGTGAAGGAAAAACGTGGATTATAATGCAGGTAAGGACTGTTGTATTGAAAATGAAACTTCGATTGAGATGGGTTAGCTAGCTGAATTAGCTGCATTGGGATTATGAGCTTTCATGTGTGGAATGGAGGTCATAGTGAAGATGAAACATGGGTTGAAACGGACTACCGGGATGGCAGTGTTATGACTCTAGTGAAGAGAAAACATGTGACAATAAGTGACGTTGATGAAAGGCGTGAGAGAGAAGACTGTGCAAAAAAAAAAATGATGAATAGCACACACACACACACACACACACACACACACGCACACACACACACACACACATATTTCTATGTAACGACTCTGCACACACACACACACACACACACACACACACACACGTCACTCGGACACCATCCATTACTAGGTTACGAGCGTGTTACGACAATGGGGTGACAGCCGTGACGAGCGAGAGGAGAGAGAGAGAGAGAGAGAGAGAGAGAGAGAGAGAGACTATCATAATCACTTTCATCCCTTCTCTTATCATCACATCTCTCTAGTTTTATCATCCCCTCACTCTCACCTTAACTCAATCACCATTATCATCACCATCAAGCCTCGCATTCTCTCACCCCCTCACTGTCCTGACCGTCATCACTCATCACTTTACTCCTCAGTTTTATTTTTTTTCTTTCATCACCTCTCAGTTGCCCACATTGTCACCACTCACTACCATCAGCTGCTTTAACCCTTTGACTACGTGACTGAAGGAAATCGTTTGGTCATAACCTACATAGAAGATTTAGATGTATGTATATCAGAAGGTTAATGGAGATCATTTTCAATCCTTTCAGTCCTATGACGCGCTTCACTGATCTATTTTTTCTTCCTCCAGACGATTTTCTTCAAATTTTGGGAGAGGTCTTGCATCGAGAGGGCTAGTAAAGGCTATCTAACCTCTCCAGTTCGAAGTCTCCCCAGATGTGAGCGAAATCGTCTGAAAATAGCAATAATAAAATGAAAAGCACGTTATTGAATTGAAGGGATTAATTGTTCGGATTTTATGCAGCTGAACGAGACAGTGTAGTCAATCGTTAGCCTGGACAAAAAATACCCTCACTCGCACATCATTTTCCCTTATCACCATCACTCTCTCTTTCACCATAATTTCTCACTTTCTCACCTCATTCTCCCTCACCCTCCTTCACCTTAGTCCAAAATTTCCTCTCTCTTGTTAATTAATTTCTCTCTCCCATGTGTAACAGTCCAGTCGAGGGCTGATATCAGAGAGGTAACACCTATATTTCTGTGCTCCACAAGTAAAGGGCGTAAATACCTACTCCAGGACTTTCCTTCAACCATCAAGAGAGGGGTGTTACACCCACTCTAATTCAGCATCTACTTCTTTTTTTACCTTCTAGTGCTGAAATCTCCCGCAGCCAAGTTAAATCTTCTTACGTTATATAGAATAAAAATGTAACTCCTAAAGCTAAAGCAGTATTGATTTCACAGTGTTGTGAACTATTCAGATGGATAATTAGATGATACAAGAATTTTTTCCCGACCCCTGGACCGAAACTGTTGCATATTCTCAATAAGCAGTTTCCAAAAGCGTTTACAATTATTCTTCTAAATTCTTCTTTCTCTATCTTCTTTTACTAAATATATTCACCTCTTTTCAAATCCCATTCCTTTCCCACTATAACAATCCAAGATGTTTATCTCTTTGCGTCACCTGCCTTTCTCTATCTCTTTGCACTTGGTTTCCAAGACTTCTCCCTCTTTCTCCTCTCATTCAGTCATTTCATTCCACTCTTTCAGCCACTTCTCTCCCTCTCACACTGTCTCCCTTCTCTCTGCAGCTACCTCCCTTCGACCTACCTTGCAGAGTTGTGTATGCTGCAAAGAACCTGCGTGGCCTCTTTATACCTCCCAGCTTCCTTCCCCTACCCTGGGCCCCACCCCCAACTCCCCTTCTCTTCGCTAGGTAGGTCAAGGACACATGCGCTCTGACTCCACCCACAGCCATCTTGCCACGCGCACATATCTGGTATTTCGTAATTATTTCCCTATCCACGATCGTCAACGTTCTGGGACTTTAAATTTCCAATGAGATATAAGTAATTTTGAAAGCTGTGAGGGAATCGGAGTACAGATGACGGAGACAGGGTAGAAAAAAAAAAAGGACTTTCATTTTCTGCCTTGCACATGACAACGGCGTCTGACGCTTGCTGCTGCGTACACGTCGACATGCCTGAGGTTCTTGTGACTAAACCACTTGTTTGAGTCAGATGGTGACATTCATTAACACAAGAATAGGCTATATAAGTTACGAGGGTAATTATTATTTTGGGATCATAGAGTGTCATCGTCAACTGTAGTCTTCTTCTCCTTCTTCGTATGATGATGATAATCTATCTATCTATCTGTCTATAGCCAGAAGCCATAATTCCAGATGGGGTGGCCATTTGTCTTTGAGTTAGTCGTTGTTCGGAGAGGGGCACTAACCCTCTGCCAACGCACTTGCTGACAAGTAGCGAACACGATTGCTTTCACCAGCTGTAAATGGTTTCCCGAAATACGGGAAACCATTAAGTTTGTCACTCAGTATGAAACCACCTGAAAAAGAAAGAAGAGTAGTAAAAAGTGATAAAAAATGACAGAAAAGATGAGAGAAATAGGAAGAGAGGAGGACAGACATAAAAAGAATGATCAGGGTGAAGGAAGAAGTAGGCAACACTACTTCAAGTGAGTGCATGATGGTGAGAAATAGGAAGAGAGGAGGGCAGACAAAAAAAGGATAATAAAGGTGAAGGAAGAAGTAGGCATCACCACATCATGCGAGTGGATGATGATCGCCACCACCTACCACCAGGGATGATGATAATGATGATGATGATGCTTATGAGGATGATTGAAACCAACGGTCAGGCTTCATGCTAATTTCGGACGAAGTATATGAAAAAAAAATCTACACAGTTTTTTTTTTTGCACTCACCGTCACTTAACACATTATCTTCCAGTGATTTCCCTCTGCTGAGTAGTATTATCCAGTAGTAATCAGAATAAAGCGTTAAGTGCGTAAGTTGCCCAAGAAAAAGTTAGGAAACCATTTAGTATTATCTTCCTCTTTTTGCAAGTCATGTTAGTCGCTTTTGTCGAAGGACGTCTTTTGTATTTTATTCTTCCTAACTCCAGGCGATATTGTTCAGCTTAGGGAAGATTTTTTTGAATAGGAGGATTTAGATATATCTTTGTTAACGCCTTTATTTCTAGAAGTCTTTCCTTAGCTGAATTTAATCGTCTGAAAGTAGCAAGAACCGACTAAATAAAAAGACATTGTTACAGTGACGGGGTTGACTTTCTAAAGCTTTGACACATCTTGATTTTCTCACTGGTGTGTCTGTCTACTTATGTTTATCTTTCTGATTAGGTACCGTCCTATCAACCTCTTTATCATTCTTTTTGTGGTCTTTGGAATAGCGAAAACCCCTTTAAATATGCAGTATATCTCTTGCATCACTATTGTTACACTTGTTTATTATTCGGAATAGCGTTCGAAGATCATCTTCAGCAGCGGGAAGTCCGTACCAGTCATAGGTTTAATCCTACTCTGCCGCTAATGACTTCAACTTACTAACGAGTTGAATTCTCCTGACGCGCCCCCTGTTTGTTTACATGGGTTGTGACATTTCGCCTGCATCACTATCTCGGCATTAGTGGACGAATATCATGGATAACATAGTGGATAGACAATTTCTAAACTTTTATTTGCTTGTCTTTTTATTATTATTATCACAGTCTAATTCTTTTAAACGTTATTCATACAAATTTGGACACATTTACATAAAGCAAACTGGAGGTGTGTGTGGTGATGATGATAATACCCTCTCTCTCTCTCTCTCGCTGCCCATGACCACTTGAAGGAAATCCAGTCTTTCCACTCTCTCTCCCCATCGTCATGCACTCCCTCTAGCGCGCGCGAGTGCGCGCATACGTGCGTGCGTGTGTGTGTGTGTGTGTGTGTGTGTGTCTGTGTGTGTGCTTGAGCAAGATTTCAGAGGTGTTGCGTGAAGGGATGTGTGCATACATGAATACAACTATGCATATCTATCTACAAGCGTGGATGCATATCTGTCGATGTTTAACGTTCCGTGTTACTCTGCGCGGCTGTGTCAAGGCCGTGCGCTACTGTTCTCATAGTAGTTGTTCTTGTCATTCTTTGAAAGATACTGCACGTGCACTCATTGATTTATCTATGCATATCAACCTACTTTTAGCCTTTAATTAACCCCCTCATGTCGATCACATCTAATCTACGCTGTTAGAGCAATTTTGCCTCTCAGTGTGTGTGTGTGTGTGTGTGTGTGTGTGTGTGTGTGCTCAAATTTGCAAGTTATCCTGTTGGTGGGACTAGCTTGGCGGGCGGGTGTGTAGAGAGGTGGGCAGATGGTTGGGGGTGGGTTGACAGGCGGGGTGGGTAGTTGGTTGGGTGGAGTGGATGGGGTGGGCGACGTGGATGGGATGAGAGAGTTGCGTAAGTTCGTGGGGAGGGAGAGGTGGGGTGACTAGCTGGAGCGTGTGGAGTGGAGTGAGTGTGTGAGGTGGGGGAAGTGGGTGGGATGGATGGGGTGGAGTGAGTAGGTGAGATGAGTTGGTGGGTGGGCGGGTGGGACGGATGGGTGGATGAGTGGGGAGGGTGAATGAAGTGGGTGGACTGGCTGAGTAGGATGGGTAGGTGAGTGGGTAGCTGTGAGGACGTGTGTTCTTTGTGGATGGGTGGGCAGGTGGGCTTTGTGGGTGAGTGGACAGGGGGGCTTCGAGGGTGGGTGGGTGGATGGAAGTTTCGTCTGTGAGTACGTGGCCTCCCCGAAGACAAGACCGTAGACGGGCTTAGTACAGTAGGTGAGTAGATAGGTCTAACGATGGGTTGGTCGGTGGGCGGGTGAGTGTATGGATGGTGGGATATGGGTCAACTGGAAGATAGGTACAGTGGGTCTTTAAAGAAGTCCATGCTTGGATTGGGTCGAGGTGGACGAGATGAAAACACAGGTCTTGTGGGTAAAAAGGTCCAGAGAGGAAATAGGTCCATGAAAAAGGGGCTCCTGTAGGGATTCGACGTGTTCGCATGGGGAAACTTTAGGTCCATGGAGGGAAAATAGGGCAATGGATAAAATACGTCTTTGGGGAACACAGGTCACTTGAAGGAAAATGGGCCCATGAAGGGTATATAGGTTAATGGGAAATAGGTTCGAAGGGGAAAATAGGTCTATATGGAAGAAATGGGTCCATGGGGTAAAAATAGGTCCATAGCAAAAATAAGGAGAACGTAGATCCATGTGGGAAAACAGGTCCATCAGGAGAAAATAGTTCCAGGGGAGAAAACAGATCCATGACGAAATTTGGTCCAAATCTGGAATTAGGTCCATGTAGGAAACTGGGTCCATGAGGTGATAATAGGTCCATAGATAGTGGGGAGATGACCACCATGAGGGGGATTGCTGAAAACAGGCTCGTGTGCCAGTATGCTTTATACTTTCTTCCTCCAGACGATTTTATTTAGTGTATTGAAGACTTTTCATTTCCTTTTCTTTCTTTTTTAAGCAAAAGGGTTACTGGAGTATGTTTTCAATCCCATCACTCCCAGACATCTCTCGTTTTTCTGAGCAGAATCCTGTGGCGGTAACAACAACGAAATATAAGATGTCTCATAATGAACTCAGTAGCGTACCCTTTGAACATTTTTTTTTCCTTTTTTAATCGTAGCCATGCTCCTGACTGAACGATTTCAGTATATGAGGTTATAAAAAAAGTGTTGTATTTTTGTTATTGTAGTTTTGCGTGACCCTGCTTCTGTGGATTACTGCTTTCTTGGAAGTTTGAAGTTTTCATTTATAATTATAATTCAAATCTATAACATTTGACGTAGGATAAAACTGTGAAATCTATTATGCTATAACATCAGTTCCTGGTGCGCGACGTGCCTGTGGTCTATTTTCGATTTGGTTCTTGATGTACTGAGGGGGACAAAAGTTCACTTACTGTTTTGCTACGTCTAGTTCACATTTAGGGCAGATTCACTACTTTTCTGCCTGACATATGGGATCATAAAGAATCACCTGTCGACAGAGAAATATATCAGGCCTCTCTCAGCTTTGGAACATCAGCCAGCAGAGGGATGTGATGAGTAGAAGAGGTGAAATATTAGGAGAAATTTTGCCTTCGACTGTATATTAACTAATTTTCGAAAATGTGTGTGTGTGTGTGTGTGTGTGTGTGTGTGTGTGTGTGTGTGTGTGTGTGTGTGTGTGTGTGTGTTTTGGCACACTCCAAAGAAACCTGAATGAGAACAGCATCTACTGTATATAGGTCTCTGTCTGTCTGTCTCTGTCTGTCTGTCTGTCTGTCCTTAATTTTATTTATTTTTTTATTCCACTTCATTCTCCTTCTTGTCCTACATTTTTCTGTCATTCATCGATCATACATGCGTTCATTTTTCACTCACGCACTGCGTCACTCTTACTTATCCCTCTTTCCTTTCTTCCTTTCTTCCTTCTCTCCTTCCTTCCTTCCATCATTCATTCAGTTTCCATCCACTCATTATGTCCCTGTATTATCCTTCATCATTTAGCTATTCATTCATCATTCATCCATTACATCATTCTTCATCCTTCATTCCGTGGTAATCCTTTTTTCTTCATCTATTCTCTCCTTCCTTTCATTATTGTCAGTGATGATAGATGCAGTATGAAAGTAGCAACAATATCTTAAATCGCTTCAGTTAGGTCACTTCAGGTCTATCTAGTCTACCTCAGGTCCATGCAGTCCACTAAAGGCCCTTTCAGATTACTTCCAGTCCATTAAATTTAATTCCTTTCAGTTCGCTTTAGGTCCTTTCAGTTTACTTCAAGTTCATTTAGTCTTCAAGTCCATTCAGTTTACTTTTGGTCGTGCCAGTTTCCTTCAGATCCTTTCAGTTTACCTCAGGTACATTTAGTTTGCTGCAGGTTCATTCAGTCTACGTCAGGTCCGTTTAATTCGTTTTGAGTCAATTTATTCTACGTCATATCCCTTATATCCATTTGTAGTAGGTTTAATCCATTTCAGGCGCGATTAATCCACTTCAGCTCTATTCAGAAACATAAACCCATTCTCAACTATGACGTTTTAGTCTATTAATTTTTATGCATTAATTAATCTATTTCTTGTATCTGCTCTCTCTTGTCTGTTCTGATCAACCTGGGCAAAAACCTCCCATAATGGTGGGTTAGGGAATTGTATTTATACACATATATATATCTATATCTATCAATCAATCAATCTATCTAGCTACATCTATATCTATATTTATCTTTCTATAGATAGACAGATAGATAGACAGACAGATAAAAAGATTGTTACAACCGGTATTGTAAACTAGGGAAAACCTTGATAGGCCATATTTTTAAAATTATTGGGACGTCGTTAATAATAATAATAATAATAATAATAAAAAAAGGCAGTATACAACCAGGGCTTACCGTACTGATCATTCTTCCTCAGTGCTGACCTTTGCCGTCACGCCGCCAAGTGTAGCTTTCTTAGTCAGTAAACATTATTTCCAGGCCCCTTATGTCTGTGCCAATGTATTTTTTAATCGTATACTATTTCTTCATCATTGTACTTATTATTATTATTATTATTATTATTATTATTGTTATTATTATTATTATTATTATTACTATTATTATTCTTATTCTATATCTTGTTTTCTTTCTAGCATTATTGTTGGTTTCCTGTTCTAAACTATTATTTCTAATGATATTTTTGGATCTTTATGGTCTTCACTAATATATGTATCGTATTACTGGTTTATAAACTACTGTTTTATTACGTTTTACTTATCATTTCGATCTTTATCATTATTCTAAACTTTTGGTTTAACAACTATTTTTGTGCCATCATTACGAGGTATCTGCACTTCTCACTAATGTCTCTGTCGTTAGTTTCAAACTTTCTAATTCGATGACATTTTTTCGTCTTT
>JAGKTI010023782.1:0-14655 GCA_018397915.1 Birgus latro
GAGTTTATACCGCGAGTGCCATCACATGAATTTTCCCAGGAAATATCGCGAAGCCTTTACACCTTTCATCTGGCCTAGAGACCGCAGTCGAGGTTAAAGCGAATTCTGGAGGACGAGGCCGAAGCCTTAAAAATGTGGCCTCGATTCCGAAGTCGAGGCCAGGCCTCAGCTGCATGCTTGATTATCACAGCCGGAATATCATATTCCATACTGTAGGTAGTTCCCACAGCTGTTTAACAGAGCCACGATTTAAGTCTAACCTTTTCGCTTTATATATTGTTAAGCGTGAAAATTTTCGTGCGTCATTAACTGAAACATAATAGAAAGTATGTCCTCGGGTTGAGGTAATAAAACAGAGTTATATTTGGTGGACCTTTCAGACAATAAGCTTCAATAGCTGATGTTGTGAAAACGCTGGATAACCACTGCCGAGGATTTTCTGTCTCTTGATGAAAAGACTAGATATTTTTCATCTCATGTTATTTTTGAATGCAACACCACTCTGTGCGCTAAGACATATCAGCGAAGATTTTTTTATTTGTATCCGAATGATAAAATTTCTAATATGTGCATGGGGAAGCTCGTGTAGATGAGTGAGACAGTGTATGGCCACGGTCCTATGCAAGACCTGTGTATGATCATATGTATATATTCATTTCCCCATGCAGACTTCAGATTATATCTATATCAGCATTTGTGTGTGTGGGAGGGTAATGGACATGCAGTAGGTGAATGACCGTCTCGGGAGAAAATCCAGGGCGCTGGGAACAGTGAGGTTAAAAGTGAGGTGGCAAAAAATGGATGGGAAAAATGTGGACGTGTGAACGCTGAAGAAAGGCAGAGTGAACTGAATGTAAACAGGCTATATAAAAACTTAAAAAGAGGATTAAGGAAAATTTTCTAAATAACAAAATGTGACAATATGGAAGTTATACTATGATCTAACAATAGGCCAAGGACTGAAGAGAGGGATGAAGAAAGTATAATGCAGTGGGAAAATGAGAAGCTAACAAAGACAGAGAAAAGATGAGAAAAGTAATTTTATGTTGAGAGAGACAGCAGTGAAGACAGACGGGTCTCAGGGGAAGAGATGTACGTCAGTAAAATAATAAGAATAAGGGGAATACAAAAGATGTTAGCAGAAAAGATTTAGAGAGAAAGAAAGACAGATAAATGAATGCTAGAAAAAAAAATACATGAGTGAAAAAGAAGATGAAAGGAAACAAGGATATGTAAGTGACAGAAATGAAAGAGGGGAAGTAAATAATAAACAGATTAGGTAGACAACGACAAAGAAAAGAATAAGAAAAGCGAATGTAAAATGATGATTAGTTTTTTCAGGTGTCCAACTCTGGGCAGCCTTCAAGGCCTATCCCAAGGCCCAGTAGTCCTCCTACACACCTCCACATGTCACCATTTTGGCGCTAACATCCACCGTCCATATTGAATACACGCTAGGGCTGACTCATACAGGACTGGTGTACTGGTATTAGCGGTGGTATTTTTACGACATGTCGGCGGGTCTTCTTGTAGATCAGTAAAGTCTCCTTCTGTGAAATTCTAATCCTTAAACTGTTCCCTGTCCCAGCCGGGATTCGATCCTGGGTTCATTAGACTACAGGCAACTTCTTTACCGATTCAGCCACCTCCTCCACCACTGAAATAATAAGAATAGGAAGAAAATCATGTGTGATATTAGTGAGCGTGCTTTAATTGAGGGAAGATGATGGATACCTGAATAAAAGAAGGAACAAGAGGAGAGCCAGACAAGACACGCTAAAAGCACATTACAAGCAGGAAAAAGTTAGGTTCCCGGAGGAGCTTTGTACCTCCTTCATCTCACCGCTTGGGGTTGATGGTGTGTCTGACCAGGTACCTGCTCACATGGTACCTGCATGCTTTACCTAGGTAGTTGCTTACCCTTGTATGTTTCTGACATGGAACTAATTAATCCAAGTACAGTACCTGTCTCCCAAAGCATATGTCTCGCCTGGTACCTGCTTCATGTGATAGCTTCTCACCGGGTACCTGCCTCATCTGCTGCCTCACCTGATAAGTGCCTCACCTGATAATATACCTCACGTGATACCTTGCCTCGCCTGATACCCGCCTCTCCTTATACCTGCCTCACATGTTCCTTGCCCAATACCTGATTCACCTGTTACCGGCCTCAGCAGATACGTGCCTCTTGGGGTTGATGTCACTCCTCATAAAACACACTGGCCTGCCAATGCTGCTCTCAGAGTTATTATTGTGATCTTTCTTTTGTCTCACTTCTTCGGGTCTGGGCTTGACTGTAGTTTTCAGGGATTCTTTTTCACACATCCTCCCCCCACAAATACTCGAAATAGATGGAGGTTGAAGTGGGAGAGGAAAGTAGAAGAATGTAAAATACCAAAGGAAATCGGAAGGAAAGAAAACAAAGCGAGAAAGATGAGGAGTTTTTTCTAACACACACACACACACACACACACACACACACACACACAGATTCACCTAGAGGTTCACACCAAACTCTAATAATGTCATTTGTATCCCCAAAACATGTTCGTAACTACCGGGCAGTAAAAAAACAGTTTTCTTTAACAGGACGCAACAGTCCAATGTTAAAGCCTTCTTTCTAAGCCTTTTCAGTCCTCTTCATTCTCTTGTTCTCCCCCAGGAAAAAGGGTGTGCCTTGTTACAATACTCGCTTATGCTGCGGAGTGAGAAGAAAGTTAGGTTACTTGAGGACAGTGTGTGTGAAGCTGAGATCTAGGTGTCTGAGATGTAAAGTATTAGCAGAGGATTAGTTTGCTATAGGGCAATTTTTGTACGTATGATCAGAACGTGTTTTGTGTATTCTAATACCATTTGCTTCCAATGGTAGTAGGAAACTAGAGTGCTTTCAATTACTGGAAGTGGCCCCATTCCAACCAGTGCTCTATATCCATGCAGCACAGGTATAGCTAAAGAAGGGAGCTGGAAGTGATAGAAAAGTGGAAAAAGTCTGATTTAGGAGAGAATGAGAAACAGAAGAGATGAGTGGGTGTCTAGAAGATGAAGAGAGGCTTTGTACTCAGGACCTTTTGATCTGGCCATTTTCCTCTTGATTGCAAAGCTCTAGCATGATATTTACATCGCTGTATATTACGGATATATTACGAAGACGTGCTACGAACCTCTAGTTTTATCTTATTCCGCCAATCAGTAATAGGACTAAAATTTTCACCAGGTTAAGGAGTGTGGACTATTGAAGCAGAGAAGAGAAAATAGATAGAAGGGGAGAAACTGAGGTAGTACGGACGTACTGTAGTGGGACAGCAAGCTAATATGATTCAAGAATATTAGCAAATACATACTAGGCAATTCTGGCAGATGGTTCGATGGGTTGGGACAGACATATAGAAGAAATAACACGGTAAGTGAAAACATACGGAACTTAGATTACTGTCTCCGTACTTGGAACAAGTTAATGTCAGATAATTTTATGTAATGAAAGTGAGTCATAGGAGCCTGGAAGTGTAATCAAGGACGTTGAATTAAGGACAGTGGAACAACAGGTGTGTGTTGGTGCTGTTGTTTATCAACCCCAGGCTCTTTGGGCAAGCAGACTCATCAATCACAGAGAAGCAAGCTCGCCTGCATGACCGACTCGTGCAGTGAACCGATGTTCCCTTTCGTTTGACAGCGCCTCGCTGTGGCAGGCCCAGTTAACGAGAACATCATAGTAGGCTGTACTTCAACCGTAATCTGGTAATATAGTTACCAACTAACGCTGTAAATGGTTTCCTGAGTTACAGAAAACCATCTGACTTGTCATAGTAGGCCCACCTGAAGTTGAAGGAATGGTAATAAATTGTGACAGGAAGGAAAGGGAACAGTAGGGAAAGGGGAGGGGAGACACAGAAATAGGATGATATAGCTTAAGGAAGAAGTAGGCAGCACTACAGTACATTACGTGGGTGGATGATGGTCGCCACCACTTATCACTTGCAGGTATGTGTAAAAGGAGGCCATTCGAAAAAAAAAGAAAAAAGTAATTCGGGAAAATGAGGAGAAAAGTGTAGGAAGAAGAGAAGAATGAGTGGAGTGTAAGTATTAGAAGTTAAAAGGGGGGAGGGGGGGATTTTACGAGCTAAAAATGTAAGAGTTTGAGGTAAAGAGAAGGAAGAGTACGAATCAGGAGAAAAGGCGGGGAAAGTGAAAGAAGAGGCGAAAAGTGGGCGCAGTGTAAGAGGTAGGAGAGGACTATAAGGCTGAAGTGTATGAATCAGACGGAGGAAAGCGTATGAAGGGAAAAAGAAGTCAAACTGTAATGAACACGGAAATATGCAAGTAGAGTAAATATACGGAGAAAAGAATAACAGAAAGCTGAGTCAGCAGAAGAAAAGAAAATGAGAGTTACTATAAGAAGAACAGTGTATTATCTGGGGAGGAATTAAAGTTTCATGTTATATGAGTGTGAGAAAGATTGCCGCATTTTTTTCTTAGCGATATATCTGGCATTCTAGTCTTCTTCCCCCCCCCCTTTTTTTTTCATATATCACTATCTTGTCAGTATCAACTTAATTTTCATCTTTAGTACGCAGTCGGATATTAACCTTCTCAAATTCACATATTCCCGAGTCTCTATTCCAAGTAACTCCAGGCGATACTAGTGAGTAGAATGAGTCTGGGAATGTTAATATTGTCCCCATTAACCCTCTCACAGACTCGCCTTCCCCAGTAGGCTAATTTACAGGCGCCTTGCACGTACCTTGCTGGGGGAGGGGAGAAATCAAAAGTGGCTATAACACCCATCCGCAGACATTGCTCTCTCTCTCTCTCTCTCTCTCTCTCTCTCTCTCTCTCTCTCACACACACACACACACACACACACACACACACACATGTACACACACACATACATACACATACGAAGCACACATGCACACAGACTTGAGTACTTCCAAAACTCTAAACACAATATCACTCAAACTGTACTAACGAAGCTCCCACATAAGAAGAAGGTGGCCAAAGAACCCCCCTCAGAGGACAATACTCTTGACCAAGGACTGGACTGCCAATGACTGCGTTTAAAGTTGTGGTGAAATTTTTTTAGTTGTAGTTTTATAAAAATACATACATACATACGTACAGTACACGCATACATATTGATATACATACACAAGTTCAGCCTCACCGTCAGTTAAAACTAACCTATTTTTTATTTATTTTTTTTATTTACAGCCGAGGTAGGTGAAGGTGTTCCTACTGCTGCAGCTGACATTTTCACAATAGCGTCTTCTCTAGTATTTTGCATCAGCTAAATCTTAATGACTACGATTTTTCTCAGAGTGAGTCATAGGACCCTTGGTATAAACAAAATGCTGTATTCTATGGTTACCTGTTACACAGAAAGTCATTTACAAAACAGGATTTTAGCCTTATAACCAAGTAACAGTGTGAAGTGGAGCCTAGTATGGTACCCCAATGAATACCTTCTTCCACGTGTCTCACTGCAGCGAGGCGCTGTTTACAGCAAGAGAAGATCTGTTTACTGCACTAGACAGCCCTGCAGGGGCGGCTCCTTGCCTGTGGTTGTTCGGTGTGCTCAGCCAGCTAGACCAAAGTTACTCAACAACAACAATTGCTGTACTCTCTGATTTATTATCGTCACTGTCGATCGAAACAATGTCAGCATCTTAGTCAGGATATGTAGGGGTTATCTACACTGTATATTGACAAAGAATAGGTGTTCCTAAGCCCTTAAATTCAACGAGAATTCGGCACATGAATTGAAGCTTCATATTCTCTTGGGATTAAGGTGTTTTCTAACACCTCTACCTCATCCACGTTAAGAGATCAGGATACCCCAGCAGGCACAGTGTCAAGAATACCATTACTGGCCACTGCAAACAGGGAAACACTTAAGACACTCCCCTGTGGGACACCTTCCTCCTGGCATAGTGGAGCAGAGAGGGTAGAACCCACACGGACCCGAAACACACGATCAGTCAAGAAGTCTCCAAGCAACACGGGCAGGTGACCACGTAAACCAAAAGCATGAAATTGCTGGAGGATGCCATGGCGCCAGGCAGTGTCATAAGCCTTCTCAAGGTCGAAGAACACAGCCACAAGATGTTGCTTAGAGGCAATAGCTTCACAGATCGATGCCTCGAGCCTGATAAGTTGTTCGAAGTACACCGTAAATTACGGAAGCCACTCTGCAAAAGAAAGAGAAAGCAACCCTTCTCTAGAAACCACAGAAGCCTGACACTGACCATCTTTTCAAATAACCTGCCCACGCACAATGTTAAACTAATAGGGCGATAGTTGGACACATGGGAATGGTCCTTACCAGGCTTGGGAATGGGGAGGACAATACCCAACTTCTAACTGTTGGGAATAGAGCCCTCACTCCAAACCCTGTTAAAAAGGTCCAATAAAAACTGTATTGATCCAGTCGGCAGATGACGAAGCAGAATGTACGGAATGTCTTCAGGCCCAGGAGCAGTGTCACCACACTCAGAGAGGGCAGCACATAGCCCACGGAGGCTGAAATCTAAATTATATGACTCTCCTCCACGAGAGCGAAAGTCAAGGCACAGCCTCTCTTGATTCATACGAAAGCTAGCACATTGCTTAGAAGGATCTTTTCTTGAGACAGAATTATAACTAATTTGGTAGAGCAGAGGCTGCTGCATCTGGTGCAGACACAAGATTTCTGTGAAGTCGTAACGCCGGTGGGGAGTGGGGCAACAACCTACCAGAAATCTTGCGCATCTTTTTCCACACCATAGGCATTGGAGAAGAGGACGTAACTGTAGAAACATACGACCTCCACGAGTTACGGCGAGCATTCTTCATGACCCATCTATAGTGAGCACGTGCTTTGTGGAACTGGATTATCAGAAAAACAACATCACGATTGGCAAAATACTGACGAGCAGCCACTTTGTAAGCTCCTTTTGATATAGAGCAGTCATCATTCCACCATGGCACAGGTCTCCGGGAAAAAACACCAGAAGTCCTTGGGATGGAATGAACCCCTATTGAGAAAAGAGTCTTTGTAAAATAACGTTTGGCATCATTGATAGTTGGAAAATCAGTAACCTTGAAGGCCAAAGAGCAACCAATCAGCCCTATCCAGACACCAGTGTGGCATACGGGCTGCAGGAACAGAATGAGTAGTCTGGACCAACACAGGATAATGGTCACTACCAAGCAGGTCATCCAAAACCTCTCAAGAAAAATCAAGGGCACAATCAGGGGACGAAATGGTTAGGTCAATGACAGAATATGTGCCAGTCTGAACGTGAAAATGAGTCGGGCTCCCATCGTTTAGGACAACAAAATCTAAATCCCCAACCAAAGAGGCAAGATCACCCCGGGGATTCGAAAGTAAGTCACCCCACAAAGGAGTAAGGTCACTAAGGAGTAGAAAAGGAGGTGAAAGTTGACTGATAAGGGTCTCCAGATCAGCACGCATAACAGGAACGGAAGGTGGAAGGTACAGACAACAGATAGTATAGCACCTCCCAACGTGCATTTGTACTGCTAGAACTTGAAGGGGAGACTGCAATGCAAAGGAAATAAAGGGGGCATCAGATCGGCATAAAATGACACATCCACCGCTGTGACTGCCAGGAGGAGATGCATGGAAGACCTTATACCCCCTGATAGAAGGAAATGGTCTATCCCCCACCACTGTCTCCTGGAGACAGACACAAAGCAGGCTCAGAGCAGAAAGTAATAACTGCAATTCCTCCCAATTTGCCATGGCACCTCTACAATTCCACTGAAGACAGAGTGGTACTGATTGAGCCATACTGATTAGTAGTTTATAATATGAATTGAGAAACACCAAGGCTATGTAGCAACCTCGTTGGGAAGGGTGTGAAAGCCCTTCTTCCAAGTCGTTGAGCTATGCCTCACCAACCGAGAAGACAATGAAGATTTAGAATTTCCATGGGTGAAAGGACCCTTACCCCGAGACACGTCCTGCCAAACGCCAGAATGAGCCTGAGGCACAGAGATCTTCCTGGAAGACCCACTAGCTCTGTCCGCACACCCACGTGGGGGTACAGCTGGCACCACGGGGTCAACTGAACCCTCCCCAACTGAATCAACAAAGGATTTTTGCTGGGTGACGGATCTGAGGGAGCAAGCGACCGAGCCCCCTGAGTATCTAAAGACTCAGACCCTGCCACACCTGAGCAAGAGGCAGGAACTGGAATCTTAGAAAGACCATCACGAGCACCCACTGATTTAGACACCACCACTGGCAGGGTTGTCGGGCAAAGGGCCCCCTCAGGATCCTCATGGAGTACAGAAATTTGAACCATAGAAGGAGGGGAGTCACCCAAAGACTCCTCACTCCTCTCCCATTTGAGGTTGGTAGATGCAACCTCCATATCTACACCAGAACTTGAACCACTAGAAACTGTAGAGGCACACTGCAAAGAAGACTGAACACCAGTAGCAGAACGTGCAGATGGTACAGGAGCAGCAGTCGGTATGGAAGTAGCAGCCGATACAGGAGTGTCAGCCGGTACAGGAGTAGCGGCTGGTACAGGAGTAGCAGCTGGTACAGGAGCAACAGCCGGACGACATGAAGACTGCAAAGGTACCTGAGTCCTTGGGAGAACACGAGGAGGAGGAATAGGATGTCCAGTATCTGACAAGGGACGAGGAGAAAGGTCAGTGAGAGGAGCAGGAGCCCCACAATGGCACAGACTATGCTTTGACTTAGAAAGAACAGAAGCAAAGACACACCTGGGCCGACATACATGGACATGACACGGTCCTAAGCTTCGATAAAACTCATCCTCTCCGTGGCCCTGAGATGCAAAATTTCTTGTTCCATTTTGTAACGATCACACAAGTTAGAAAAAGCAGCATGCTCACCGCCACAATTGACACAGGATACAGGACCAGGGCAATCCACACCCTCATGAACATCTAAACCTCACAACACACAGACTGCTGGAAGGCCCAGGGCAAGGCGCCTACAAGTTTGACCAATATGACCCAAACGCTGAGAGTGGAAACATCTACGAGGCATAGGGACATAGGGCCTAACTCTGTACTGGCACCAGGCAGCGTTAAGAACAGCAGGGAGGCTCAATGAATCAAAAGTCACGAACAAGGATGGAGTTGGCACAAGGTCACCATTCATCTTCTTCTTAATCCTTTCAATCTTTAATTCATTCTGGGCTGACAACTCTTCAGCAAGGCTTTACTCATCGTAAATCAACAATTCTTTGGCATACACAACGCCACGAGAATAATTCAACAAAGCATGGGGGGAACATGTAACAGACTGACCAGAGAGCATGGACAAAGACAGAACAGCCACACTCTGAGAAGGGTCAGACACCTCCACTAACAAACTACCATCAGCCTGTGGAACCACCTTAGGGGCCGCACCACAAGCAGCGACAAGTTCTCGATGAGTGCGAAAAATATCTCACCTTCTGAGGTCCACCCCAGCAGGGCCACGAACGACTATGAACTTGACAAAAGATGCAGGGGAAGGAGCAATAAAAAAAATTGAATCTCCAACATGGGGGCCCTGAGGGCCAGATACACTCCTTGTCCCCCGTCTGCGATCCTTGTTATGGGAGGCACTGGGCCGGGGAGGCAAGGCAGGGGAGGCCGAATTCCCCGTGGAGCCGCTTGGAACCTGGGAGGGCTCCAGAGTGGCTATAAGAGAAGGTTGAGAAGACGTGCTTAGGTCTGGGAGAGAGGCAGGTCAAGGCACATTACATTTATCCATAGTAAAAAACACAAAAAAATTCATTCCCCCACCCCCCTACCCACCACTGAGCCCAACAATGGGAGGCAATATGCCACAGGTGACCTCAGGGGTAGCAGGGGAGTAGATGCGGTTAACCACCGGGGAACCTGGGCAAGGGTGACCCCAGGACAGTAGGAGCCACCAGGCCCCCCAGTGCCCACTTGACCCTAGTGAATGCATGACCAGCCGATTGACCTGGTCGGGCTCAACCAGGCCGCCCTTCTAGCCAGATTAAGGGACCAAAGAGGTGTATTGCTAGCTGCAGGGCGCACCGTACAGCATTGCTCAACTCCCAGGACTCTCGTCTCCCAGCATTACAGAACGCCACGCAGGGCAAACACGTGGGGAGGCAGCAGTCCCGCCCTAGATGGCAAACGGGCTGGGACTAACATCACCAGCAAAGTGTTGTAGTGTCTCTGTATGGATCAAAGTCAGTGCCGTTTGTATTATCGGGTATGAAGCGACAGGGTGCAAACATAAACGAGCTTACGAATGGATACTACGAGCATCCACTTCATTTATCCATTATAACCTGTGTTTTGAATCCCATAGGTAGGACCCGCAGATCAAAAGACGATCGCACCATCAAGCCATCGTTGCTCTAAGAAGTTATGTAGTTTCTGAATTAACTGTGATAATTTTTACTCTTCTTAATATATTTGTCGTAATATACTTATCCCCTCACTGCAAAATACCTCCCCTAACGTAAGTAAACCTGTCAATTGATAGCAATAATAAAACTAGCAAGAGAAGCAGCATTTGAGAGCAGATGCATGGTAAATCCTAAGGTTGGCTTCTTGAAATATGTATATGCAGGTATTTGACTACGTTGCTAACTCACTTGATGAGAGTAACAGAACAATCTTCAAGCGACATTCGAACTAAAGTAGTCCCGTACCGTCTCAGTGTTCGAACCAAACAGAACACGTGCCTTTAATGTCATCGTTGTTTTGTCGTCTGGTGATTCCCCATCCATGTTTTGGTGGTTTCGCTTAAGTCTTTTTACACTTTTAGATGACTAATTAATTTTAAAGGATCAAATCGAAAATCTGATAAAAGGTATCCTGCGAACCTTTAACCAGGTACTGCACTGCTCACTCATAGTAAGTTTCCTGCTAATCAATTCAGAACAAAATTCGCGAGACCGTGGTTGCGACAGCTGATATAAAAAACGAGGCAGTGAACACCATCATAAAGAAGATAAGGGGGAAAATAACGAAACATTTTCCCCATAGTAATTGTAATACGATCCCATTGTACTGAAAGGGTTAACTGACACTGTTTTACACATTTTTCTACGACATGTATTACATCTCATCAGTGGAATGAATATGTTTTTGTCTCATCCAAAGGGAGGGCCAAACCCAATATGCATCCCTAACTGTACCGCTCACTCACTCACTCACTCACTCATTCAGTGACAGAATCTACTGCATCTGTTTTGAAAAATGAACTCTGGGAAGTTGTAACGAAGGCTTTTATGAAAATACTCTTTTAGGGGGTACTGAGGGGTAGAGGAGCTGGGGTATTGATGGTGTGTCTGATGTGTGTCTGGCGCATGTCTGGGGTGTGTCTGAGATGCTTGTGCTGTGCATCTGCAGTATGTTCAATAGCACAGGACACTTTTCAAGATGTGTTGAGGAAATGCATACAGTCAGGCTTGGTGTGGCTATCATATGTGTCCTTGTCTTGCTTACCTTCGCCAAAGACTATATGCTTGGGCTCGGTGTGTCTGTTTGTCTGTCTCTTACCAACATTATAGAAAACTATTAGAAGGAATTGCCCATAATTCTATTTAATATTTAAGGGCCATCAGAGAAACAAGTGACTAAATTTTTTAACGAAAAATGGTCAGAGGTCACGATCGGGATCACGAAGAACATGAGAAAGGGGAAGGTAGAAGGTGTTCACGTGGGTGAGGCTTGCACTCTTTTAATGCTCTTGCTCAGTCTCCATTTCCCACTGTTTATGGCATAAGGTGTTACTATGTGGCCAGGTAGATTGAAATTTGTGGATCCAGTCTTTAATTACTGTATTGTTCAGCTTATTCGGATGGGAAAAGTTTTGCATACTCTCAGCCTTATTATTTGTTTATTATGCAATAAAAGTAAGGGACAAGGTGTCATCGTTGTAAAGGGGTAACGCGCCTGTATTTCCCTACTATAACATTCTGGAGCAGCAGACCAATGGGGTGACTATAAATCTCCATTTGAATGGAAACATGGGTAAATAAGTATGTACAGCTAGTTATGAAACCTTTAAACATAATATGAACGTTTTCTTGAGCACCAAAGATCTCATCACTTGGTTTCAGAGAGGTTTGCTGACTTTCTCATTATATATTTTAAGGAAGTGGTTCGATATTAATCTTTGCAGCTGTACGTGGATCAAATGATAGATATACAGACAGGCATAAGAAACTTTAGGTTGAAGATCTGTATGACGTGCACGCCCTTTTTTATGTGATGTCGTGGGATGGTGGAGGCTTTCCAATCATGTGTTTTTATATGTTTGGCCAGGTTGTAGTAGTAGTTCTTCTCTAGAAAGCCTGGCCGATCAGCCCCGTGGCCTGGTTGTTCCCTTTTATGGTCTTTCGAATGACCTTTTTGGTAACAGTAAGGCTGATAGCTAATCTTACATTACCCCTTTCTGAATGTAGGGCCTTATGTTCGGCTACTGTGGTCAAGTTCGTTCAATAGTAGAGACTGACCTACTTCCATGGCAGTATTTTACAAGACAGAAAACGATTGAGGTACATCTTTTGGGGTTAGGCCACTGCAGAGAAGACATAGCCTTCACCTCCACTCAAATGCCCTACTACTAAACCATCCGGCGTATCCACGAAACTGAGGAGTAATTTTGGAAGCATGTTTTGATCTCCTTATATCTTGTCGCTAAGTCATAGTGACTCGTATGTAGAAACAAGTTGTGAAAACATCGAACTTTAAAAGCACCCTCTGTTGCGTGGGGCCCGAATCTATCTCCCCACTGCATGTCTAAATGATGAGTGGTGCGATTTGATGACGTTTTTTCCTTCTTTTCAAATCCATACACCCAGATCTATTAATCCGAGGGGAGGATAGTGAGCTTAAGCTAGCCCGTTCACAGTATTATCACAACTTGTCGTTTCTACATGCAGCCTGTCAACCATCGTCTCCGGGCCATCTTAAGCTCACTAACCTCCCCACATTGTAATAGGTCGGGGTCTGAGGATCCGAAAAGAAAGGAAAAACGTGATCAAATGGCAGCCACTCACCTTATAGACGTGCAGTGGCGAAATTGGTTCGAGCCCACTCAAGAGAGGGTGTTTTCATAGTTCGATGTTATCATATCTTATTGACTTGTTCTCCTATTTTCTCTTGGAATTAAGACTGCAAGCATGGATGATATAATCTAGACATAATTCCCTCATCATTTAATCGGTTCGGGTCCACGCTCTAGGAATTTGCTGATGTTTTTGCAACCGCTGTCACTCAGTGGCGAAGTTCACTAAAGTGAAACCATTCCTGTAATCAAATTATTGCTTTTGCTTTTAATCTTTACAAAAAGGCATGAAAACGGTACGACATTAAAGTTATATCCTTATACAGTTCAACCACGTTTGTTTCTGCCGAGGAAATAGCCGCAGTGCAAAGGACCGAAGGTCGGGAAGGAAAACCTTTGGATCTGTTTCTGTTAGTGACGGGCAAGCAGAGAGAGATCAGATTTGGATGATCACTTTGAACAGACAAATGCCTTTCTCCTTTGCTGTCTTCTTCCTCGAAAATGATAACCGAGAGTCTTGGCTGGAGTTCAGTGTTTTTCAGTTAATTTCACTTTAAACCAGTGAACTGTGAAACATCCACATTTTGTTAGTCCTCTTTTCCTCTCTGCTCGTATATCAAGGCGCTTTATGGAGAAGAGTGGTGATGGTGAACCTATGGAAGTTTAGTCTCTTCTCCTCTTTGTTATGTTTTCTTTCATCTTATAAATCTTAGATGCAATCAGCAGTGTTACTAAAAGTATGTTTTCTTGACTGGATTTTATGATCACTTCACTGCATGTTGACCTCTTGCAGCCATATAAAACGAACGGTAATGCACAGGTGTTTATTGTGGGCAGTATCCCGGCAGTAGGTGCATGGTTGCTGATATTACATTATTATTCCGCCCTGATAATATGTTCGCTAACTTCTTCAGTTCAAAATGTTTCAGGTTTATTCTTGGTACATTCAGATGGTTTTATAAAACTTAGGATATGCCGCTCGTAAGGAATTGGTTGAAAAAGGCTATACTTCGTGAAATCGAAAAATTTCACCTAAGCAGATTAAAATGGCATGCAAGTAACACAACGTAATCAAAGAATACTGTACATCACTGAGCTGATGAGTTTAAAACAAAAATATATAAAGCCAATATCCAGCAAGTGTCTATAATACTGTGAAAGTTTCTTGTATATAGATAAGTTACATTTTTGTGCAATTTTTTTCGTAATGCTAACGCGTCCTCCCTGATGTCAGTCTTTGTGAAAATACATCATTAACTGATTAAATCATAGCGTAAACATCCTATCTCAATTTTAGGTCGAGGTCATCAAGACACGAAAATTTAAAAATTCTTAATGAAGTCTTGGAAGCCAAAATTAAACACTGACTCGGGCGTCTCCAGTGTGCTAACATGTGATCGGCGAACCTGACATTCTATCAGATTAACCTCATAAACCACGTGAAGTATTTTGTGGAACACTCTTGAGCCACAAGTATTTTTATTTAATTCGTTAATTATTTATGTCTTACCCAGTAAGGACATGTTTTAGGGGTTTAAATCAGGCTATATTCAGCCGTTTCACTTCCAAAATCCTCCCATCCTTCTGATGATGTTAAGGGAAAAAAAGACATAGCATGAATGTAAATA
>JAGKTI010023783.1:0-14654 GCA_018397915.1 Birgus latro
TTCCAGAACATTTTCTTACATTCCCTCCACTTTGCACTCAAATTCCTTCCAAATTCCTCATCCACTCTCTTCTTACTCTCTCTTTCTAATCTTTTCACCTCTCTCCTCTTCTCTACATATAACTCTCTCGTCCGTCTCTCAGCTTCTTCGACGCCCCTGTTTCTCATCCACTCATTATATGCTTTCTTCTTTTGTGCCACAGCCTCTCTCACCTCTTCAGTCCACCATGCTGTTCCCTGAACCCCCTTTCGTCTTCTCTTCACCCCACACGCCACCTCACATGCTGCACAGATTTCTTCTGTGAATACCTTGCACACCTTCCACATCCCCCATCTGCTTCAATCTATATTTACCCAATCGCTCCTCCACTTCCCTTTCATATTCAGCCTTTATTCCATCCTCTTGTAACTTTTCTACCCTCCTTGTAAGAAATACTTCCTCCTGTCCTTCCCTTCTTCTCTTCCTCCATCTTGTTTGGATTCTGATTCTGGCCACCACAAGTCCACTCCCCCAACCTCTATATACTCTTGCATCCATTACACATCATCTCATCCTGTCATCCACACACACATAATCAATCACTGCCTTCCGTTCATTCAGTTCACCATCCACCCTTCTCAACACTCGCCATGTATACCTATGGATCATTTTGTGCCTGAAGAGGGTATTAGCTATCACCAACCCCCTCCTGGCACAAATGTCCATTAAAGCACTGCCATTCTCATCTATCTCTGCAGGCACACCCCACTCACCAACCACTCCATCCACCTTCTCCCTCCCTACTTTTCCATTCATATCTCCAATCAGAAAGACTCTCTCATTCCTTTCAAACTTTTCCAAGGAGGCTTCCACATTTGTCCAGAACTCTTCTCTCACTCTACTTACACGATCTTGCGTTGGTGCATACACTCACACAGTTGCCCACATTTGTAGTCCAACTTTCATTCTTACCCACACATTCCTTGACCCAACTGATTCATACTCTCTTGCATTCTCCTTCTATCTGTTGCTCACAGCAATACACACTCCTTCTTTCACCCTATCATTCTCACCTTCTCCCCCGCATATACCCCATCCATACTCCCATTCTCTCACACTCTCACCTCGCCATTTAGTTTCAGTTATTCCACATATATCCACTTTCACACTCTCAAGCACCTGTATGATCTCTCTCTCTTTCACCTCATCATTCATACCCCTTACATTCCAAGTTGCAATCCTTACCAAGTCCTTTGTCCGGTCCTTTTTCGTCAACTTTTGGTCAGTCCTGGTCGGAGGCTTCTTGTTCGTATTTTTAGTTAGTTGTTTTACAGGGTGGGGCACTAACCCACCACCAACCCTTTTAGTCGCCTCTTATGACAAGCAGGGATACTGGGGGAGAATTCTTGAAAAAAAACCCTACCCCCAGGGTATGTTCATAATATTCAAAATTACATTGTTCTTTTCTGCTTCACCCCCAACCCTGCTTTACAAGAATCATGTTTTGGTTAATTTATCCTGTGTTTCACATTAATACATGATTTACATTGTTTTGTGATACAATTACTATAACCTTCATAAGATGATTTTGTAATTACTGTATATGAAAAACAAAATTCGCACAAGTAACATTTCTCACGTTTCCTGTAACGTGTCTCACGGTCACATTTTCCTTAACAGTATCAAAATTCTTAGGAGAAATAGAATTTGCTGGGTATGGTTATGATCCTCGTACATTCACGTATTACTGATATAAAGCACTTCTTGATTGAACCAGTAAAATCACAGAGTTATTGAAAATACTCATGCAAAGTTAAAGGTGGGGTAGCATCGTTGTAACGTTTCTCATGCCACTTTTAAAAATTTGTATAAAATCGGAATAAAAATATACGAATAGTCTGATTATGGCATAATGAGGTGTTGGTAGCATACCTTGCAAACAGCATTTAGTTATATTGCCTACATAAGAAAATACAAGTAAGAGTAGATCAGTAACTTGTCTCTGAATGTAACGTTTCTTACGATGGACTGACCCTAATGCTCATTTCACAAGCATATTTTTTATCATCATCATCATCCAGACATTTCCCACTCTAGGTTTGGGTGAGGAGTAGCAGCATCCAGACAGCCAAAGTTTTCCCAGTTCAATGGGCCACACTTTCATTCATTTACCATTCAAGCCCATGGACTCCTGGCTCCATCTGATAGGCCAAAAGGCTTCACCACATATTGTAGCTTCACATATTCCTATCCGATAGTCAGTCCGAATGCTGTCATGTTAAAAAGGGGTGCCAAACCCCTGGTCATGCGCTTCCACGCACAAAAGTCATCAAGCCAGCTCAATCTCTTGTCAGTCCCATAGATTCACCAACTTCCATACCTCTCTTCACACACTCATCCACCATGTCCCTCCACCTTCTCCTTGGCCTGCCTTGCCTCCTCCCTCCTTCAGATTCATTCAGATATACCTTTTTCACCAGTCTATTGTCATCCACTCTCTCCAGATGACCATATCATCTCGGTACACTCTCTTCAATTCTGGTGTTTACAGACTTCCTCACTCTGCATCTTTCATGAATCAAATTATTCTGCATCCAGTCCACTCTGCACTCCACTTACATTCCACAGCCCCATTTCCACTGCTCTTACTCTTTGACTTTCCATTTTCATGCCACACCATAATCTCACACACAGTCCTATCTCCACTGCTGTTACTCTTGACTTTTTGTTTTCATGCCACACCATAGTCTCGCACGCGTATGTTGAAGTTGGTACAAACACTCCACCATGTAAGCCTTAGGCAGCTGCAGCACTCAAACTGTACCTAGGTATTTGAACTATCTTACCAATTCCAGTCTCTTTCCATTCAGTATAACATCATACTGGGAGTCACCTTCTCTCTGAATAACCATCACTTTATTCTTTTCTACAACTACTCTGAAGGCCCGATGCTCATAGACATCCATAAAACTCTGCAGTAGTCTACGAAGCTCTTGTCCGGTATTTGCAAGTACCGTCGTACAGCATCATCAGCATACATCAAATTTGGGGTATTCCGTCCACCACCATTTATTACCAGTGCCATCCCTCCCTACATTACACATGTTAGGAGAAACACGTTAAGGTGGTTTGGGCATGTGGAGAGGATGGAGAGTGAAAGATTGACGAGGAGAGTGTATGTGAGTGAGGTGGAGGGGGCGAGAGGGAGGGGGAGGCCGAGGATGAGATGGAGGGATGGAGTGGAGAGGGATATGAGAGAGGGGGGTGTGAGTTGGGAGCATGGTAGTGAAATGGCAGGGGACAGAGTGACATGGAGGCGATTTGTTTGTGGCCACCCCGTTCGGGATTGAGGCGTCTGGCAATAGATAGATAGATAGAACTATGGGAACATCAAACATCCTTGTCATATGCCCACGTTGATCGTGAACCATTTACATAGATGCCTGGTTACCCTTACACTTGCCTTTCTACCATCATAAAAACTCTTAATGACACCTAGCAGCTTACCAACTACACCATACATGTGCAGAACCTTCCACAGTCCTTCTCTGTCTATTTTGTTTTATGCTTTTTCCAGATCCATAAATGCCATAAACACCTTAGTCCTTTTCACAAGCCCACTCCATTGTCTGTCTCACAGCAAATATTTGATCCACACATTTTCTGCCACTCCTAAAGCCACTCTGTTCATCACTTGGTAGGAATTTTGATGTCGTTCTTACTTTCTCTTTAATAATTCTTCCATACACCTACCCTACCATACTCAGTATACTTATGCCATGATAATTCTTGCACTCACTTCGCTTACCTTTATTTATTTTTGTACAGGGGTACAGTCACAGCCATTTTCTACTCTACTGGCACAGTTTCACTCAGCCATGCCTTCTTACATATCTCCAACAAGCACTTCATTTCTCTCTCTCCACTACAATTAATCATCTCTGCTTACACATGATCAACACTAGCTGCTTTCAAATTTTTCAGCCATTTCACAGCATTCTTCATTTCTGTGAGTGTCATGTTTCCTGGCACTGCATTCCTTCCCTGCACACCCCCAAAACCAATCATGTTTACAGCCACTGTGCTTTCTCCATTCCCATTCATCAGGCTTTCAGAATAGTCTTTCCATCTTGTCCTTACATCATCCCAATGGGTTAATAATTTGCCACTGACATCATTAACATTTTCACATTTTTTCAATTGCCACCTCTACATTTCCACAAATCTTTCCTGAATAACTTCCTATTTTCAGAGTAATTTGCATTCATTTTTCTTCCAAGATCATCATTTACCTCCTTTTTCCTCGTCACTGGTTTCTTTACATGCTTCTTGCTCTCAGTATATTCCGTTCTTATTTCAGTTTGAACCTATGTCCTGTATCCATTCTAGCCACTTCCTCTTTTCCTCCATTGCTGTCTTAACCTCTTCATCTTTTTCCTGACTCTTTGGACCCTACTTTGCCTCATCCTTAGGGAGGAAAATGATGAGAATGGGTTTTTAATATTGCTAGACCTTCACTACTGGTACAGTTATGCAGTACTGGTTATTCCTGTTAGCTTCCTCCAGATGATATTCATCTTTGAAATGATGTTTAGCAGTGAAAGGAGAAGGCTGTATATGTCAAGCCCCATCTGTTTGAAAAGTCACTTCTAATTTAATGTAATTATCTGGTAATAGCAAGAACAAGACACGAAATACCACATGTGTTTCAAGGGATTATTGTTCTGCTGTCATTCTTTCCTTCATTCTTTCCTCTTCCATCTGCTTGTGGGTGACTCTACACTGGTTGACAAGTCAAATGACAGGAAACCATTTACTACGCAGGGTTGTAACCATATAACCAAATTACGGTACCTGGTGGTTTAGTGGGTAATTAAGGGGCTCCAGTCGGATTGAACCTGTGTCAGTTTATATCTGAGGGATGGTTGGGATTTATTGCTCACGTAATGCCACTCAGGGATGAGTGAGGCCGGTCACTCTCATCTTTAAATGTCAGGACCAACTTGCCTAACCCTGGGCTCCTCCACTCCTCATAGGGCAACATAGGATTGGATGATGGATGGATGAAATATTTGAAATATGCCTTGTCTTCATTCCTTAGTCCCTTACAGTAAGTGAACATTTTAAAATGTGTCATTCTTTGTAATACTCAGCTAATTGTCTTTCAGTTTCTGATTTTAGCATTTCCATCTCTCACATTTTATAGATAGACCTTTCATTTGCATTACAGGGTATTAAAAAGTAGGTCTTAATGAGGAGAATCAGTGATATAATTGGTGCTAAAGAACCAGCCATTGATTGAAAAGCTTATGTGGGTGTTGAGTTTTAGAGGGAGAGCATTACAAGTCAGGGAAGAGAAGTTTGGATAATGATGATATTGTGGGTAGTAGCTGTTACTGTGTTGGATGATGATGATGGTGGTGATATTTTCTGTGTTTGCTGTTATTATGCAATGAGTCCTAATGTGGTTTTGCTTTCCAGAGTCAAGGCGAGGTGACCGAGGTGGCGGCTTTGACCGAGGGCGTGGCAGAGGTGGTCGGGGGGGAGGCAGAGGAGGTGGGGACATGAATGACTTTAGGGGAAGGCGAGATGGACCTGATGACTATGGAAGTAAGTCAGATGAGCTTAGGGGAAAGTGAAACCACTATATAGAGAGCCTGACAGGTTCTTGAGAAGGCCCCGTTCAAAAAAGTTACCCCAGAAGGGTTTACGTGCAAGGGATGGTGGGGTTTTTTGCCTACAGAGTACCTTTCAGGGGCAAGCAAGGCTGGTCACACTCACTCTAAATACCAGAATTTGGTAGCTTAGCATTAGGCTCCTGGTGTGGGTAAAAGGATTCAGTGATAGCTATAGTCTCTGTAAACTGAGGAAAACTGATGGATCAGCTCTAGGAAGCAGTGGAAGTTCAGTGAGTATTTTTCATGTACTGCAGACTTAATAGAAAAGGGGGGGAGGGTTTGCTTATTATGAGGGTATATTATGTATCATTGGATTGTGTTCTTAGTGGCTCTGGAGACTTCATAGAACTGCTTCATCAGCTGTTTTGCATCTTGAAAGGCCTGCTTGTCACTGATTTAAATAAGGTTAATATTTAATCACTAGGTAGTAGATCAAATTGCTGTCTTTATTTATGGGAGGCATTACTATGAGAGTGAAATGTACTCACAAGCTAAGTAACTAGCCATACAGTCTTCCCTCTTCGGCAAAGAACATTCAGCCACAAGTACAGTCACTTGGCAGTCCATCTTCTGAGTTACTGTACAGTGGGTCGAAAAGGTTTCAGTGCATGAAATGCTTGAAACATTTGGGAACACAGAATGAAGGTCGCTGAAATTCTGTTTGTGTCCGATCTACCACACATTGGTAGCCCTGATGTTGAGAGGTGTCATATATCACCAACTAGCAATATCCTCATGCAAACATATAGCAAATGTTATGTTTATAAAAACAGACATTATTTATACACAATGAGATAGTTTGAATGCTTTCGGTAGGCATCGGACCCTTCTGTGCACCAATACTTTTGTGACCCATAGTACATACTGTAGAGTAGAGTCCAAGCTGAGACTTTCACATTGTTACAAATGTTATTTCTCAGTGCAAATCTTTTTCTACCAGCAGCTTTCAGGAGCTGTTTGGAAGAAATTGTCTGGTTCTGACATTTAAGTAATTGTCTGGTTCTGGCATTTGTTTTAGCTTCCAGTCCATAGAGAACATCAGCTGTACCACGGCCAACCCCAGTATAAAGTATCCTTGAGAGGAAACATGGAGTCATTTCTAAATTAGATTAGAAAGAATATTGAGATGAAACAGGCAAAATAAACCAAAGGGAAGAAGTGCTGTGAAGCCTCCTGTGGCTCCTATAATGTGGCCCATTTTATGAGTTAATAGAGAAAGTATAAAAAAAAAAAAATGCCAGTTAACAACAATGATACACTTTTGTTTCCTACCAGGTCGGTACAGAAGAGAGGATGACCGAGGGACCCGTGGTAGTCGCGGTGGTTTTAGTAGCGGTGCTCCAGGTGGTGGGAGGTATGGTGGAGGTGGCTTTGATGATCGGAGTACTGGTGACCGGGGCGGCTATGCAAGCAGAGGAGCCAGGCCAGGTGGAGGCGGACCAGGAGGGCGCGGCGACGGTTACCCCAGACGAGACCGCAGGGACAGTGACCGGTCCCGCAATTTTGATGAGTTCAGAGAGCCAGACCCGGGTGAGTTATAGTTCATCCACCCTAACTTGGAGGATTGTGTCCTTTCGCAGCTTTTGTCTGGTAGGTCAGTGGCAGAACAAAACAGTACTACAGCTTTGTATCCTTTTCACCATACTTCATGATCAACATCATATTCTAGAATTAATCTCTAAATACAGCTCCGAGGGCAGAATGTGCATCTTTTTTATAGCACTTCCCTGTGACTAGCATCTTATTCTCGTTTATGCTTTCATTATAAAGAGATAGTAGGTTTAAAACTAGTTATTCTGGAATGAATATAGCTAATTGGGTAAAGACATTTTGCAAATTGAATAGATCATGCACTAAGCAAGTTCAGTTGGCCAGATACTAAGCAAGTTGAATTGACCAGAATGTCAGGAAAGGTGATTTACAACAAAGGCTTACACTCCCATATATTCTTATGATTATGATGGCTATAGTCACTTTGTTGGTTTGTAATAGAGGGGGAGTAATGATGATGGTGTTGGTAATGATAATTATGGCGACCTACCACATTGTGTAATTTCAGAGGAGCTGTCGCAGAGACCACGACTAAAGCTGCTACCAAGGACCAAAAAGGACCCGGTGAACCAGATTGCGGAGACTTCACAGACCAACAGTATATTTGGTGGAGCAAAGCCACGCGAGGAGAATATAAAGCCAGATGTTGATAAGGCGTAAATGTACCTGTCTCCTTTTTTCTCCATCTGTACGTTCAGGTATGTTGGCTGATGTTTAGCTTGGTACAATTTCACATACTGTATTTTAGAAGAATGGTACAGTATACCTTTTAAAATTGCAGGGGTTAGGGTCTTCAAACCTTGCGGTGCCTCTACGAGATGTAAATCTTGTCACCAATGTGCACCAAAATAAGGCATGAAATTTCTGCTATTAGCGTGAAGTGATGTGTGTTTCATTTAACCACTGGGCAGCAAGTCAATCTCTATATCAATTGCCCAACGCCTCAATCCTGTAAGGGATGGCCACAAACAAATCGCCTCCATGTTGCCCTGCCCCTGCCATTTCATTGCTGTTCTCCCAGCTCACCCCCCTCTCTCATATACCTGTCCACTCCATCCCTCCGTCTCATCATTGGCCTCCCCCTCCCTCTCCCCTGCACCACCTTACTCATACACTCTCCTCATCAGTCTCTCACTCCCCATCCTCTCCACATGTCCAAACCACCTCAGTGATGTACGTTATTGCAGAATATGGGTTAAAGCAGCATTTTCCTAGCACATGTTTTAGACTAGCCCCTTTCATATGGGTGATCATTTTTAATTTACTCTTGCTGCTGCAATATATTATTTATATTGGGCAAGGTGTATCCTATTGAAGAGAAGAATAAAATAAAAGGACATCCCTATGTGATTTTGGGGGTTAAGGAGGGACTGAGTGTATAAACATCGATACATAACCATTACTACTTCTTGGCAGATACATTAATGTTTGTACTTCCAGGTGGTGTGAATATGCACATTTGGAGCTGCATAATGTGGTTGAGGCTTTATTCTGCACTAAACTATACTCTGAGGACCACGCCACCTCCCTCCGGCTTGACATCTTAACCCAACTGCCTGGTGTCATTATTAATTTACTTTTGCTGCAATAAGGCAGTTGTATTCGGCTTAGGAAAAGCGTCTCTTGTTGGAGGGGTCTATTAGTGTGATACCTAATTCCTTCAAGTTTGAAAAGTTGATCCTGAGCTGACTCAAATCATCAGGAGATTGCAAGAATACCTGATGATTTTACTCAGTGTAGGAAAGACCTCTGATTAAAAGGGTTTATGGTAATTCCTTGTTTTTCACAAGTGTTAGGGTGCAGAAACACTCACAAATTATGAAAACCCACCCAAAAACGCCACAGCCATAACTGTGCTGTGATTGCCTTAAATCCCCCTGTAATCCTGCCAAACATCACCACCCATTAGAATATACCCATTTTAAATACCTCAGAGTGTATTAGAGCACCATTCATCAAAAAATATAATGTATTTTCAGATTACAGCACAGTATTTAATATCAGACTTTGTTAAATCATCCTCCAATTACCTTAAAGTGTATTTTCAGATTATTTAACATCAGACTTTAAGATATCCTAGAGTATATCCCAGAATTGTTTGTTTTGTGATGTCTTGCTCACCTGCAAGTAAGGGAAACTGACAAGGAACTACCATATTCACCCCTTCAATCTGATGACATGTTTTTAATTTTATTTATGCTACGTCCAGATGATTATGTTATCTTTGGAGACCATTTGTACTGTAGGAGTTAGAGACAGTGTTAACCCCTTCACAATTCAGTTTCTCTCAAGCCGAATAAAATTGTCTGACGATAGGAAGAGTAAAATATAAAGTACGTCATTGGACTGGGGGTTAAGACTATATCTAACCCCTCCAGTTTGAAGTCACTCCTAAGGAGATACCAAGGAAAAAGTAAAGATCGACATCCTTGGGCATGGTGGGTCAAGGAACCGAGCTGCCTGGCGTCGGCCTTCATCACGTATAAGGATTTTTTTTATTATTATTATTTTTTTCGTGAAACTAATTATTATTATTCTCTGTCGTGGAAAGAAGTGTGATTATTTATTTTTTATTGTGGAAGGAAATGTGTTTACCAGCTTCAGGTGCAGTGTTTAAAAAACTTGCTGAGGTAAATTAACACAAAATAATAATATACTGTGTGGATTTGTGTCTTGTGACTTAAATTGAACCTGCCCAGCGAGTTGAACCTGATGTGAACATGTTGAGATGAGAGACAAATCCAGGCCTTTCATATCTATACTGCTTTGTGAGACCTGTATTTTTGTCAGCCTAGGAGATTCTGTAGCACTTTCTTCCTTATTAGTTAATTTCAGTGTGTGGCAAATCAATATCCACATGTATGTTACTTATGCAGTCTGTGTTGGCATTATCCCCTTGTATAGTGATGCATGTTTCATTTCTTTCTTGCTTCCTCCAGATGATTTTCCTTAGCCTGAGAATTTTTCAGCTGGAGGGCTTAGTTAATCCCTTCACTACTGCATTTGAATTTAATCTATAAAAATCATCTGTAGGTTTCTTTAAAATGAAAAAGTAAGTAGAATTGAAAAGGAAAAAATATGTTTTATAAATACATTAAAAAGGAATGCTGTCTCTATCTAGCCATAGCCAGACATGGCAATCCAGAATGGGGTGGCCAGAAAGTAAAGGACAGTACAGAAGTGTAACATTCATGATAAATCAGTTACAAAAGGGGTGCTAGAAAACCTCCCAAGCTGATAAGAATATAGGGCTCAGAGACTAGCACTCTGGCATCCCTTACAGTGGCATGACGGAATGTGTACATTTAAATTTTACTGTATTTAATACTTTTCAGTGTAAGCTCATTAACTAGCAGCCAGTGGGACTTGCCATCAGTGCCCTGTTGTAACCAAGATTTGTTTTTGGAGGAAGGACAAGAGATATAGAACATTTTTGCCATCTCCTTTCATCCTTACTGCAGATATGATACTAGTGGTGTTTTTTCAGGAAGATGGAACATGGACATTATTGCAGTCTCTTTCCCTCATCCTTCTGAAGAAGCAGGTACTGGTTATTTTGCAGGGAGGAAAAAAGGAGATATATAAAGTTTTAGCACTCCCCATTACCTTGGTGCAAAAGAAATATTAGTTTTGCATCTGCAGTAAGACAAGACATGGTTAGTTCCTGCACTCTCCCTCCATTTTCTTTCCTGCAAAACAAATCCTTGGTATAAGTGGAAAATTATCAAAGTTTTTTTAATGCAGGAAGAACAGAGTACATAGTCCCCTCATGTCCCACATTCCCCCCAAAATAAATCGGTTATGACACGGGAATGGTTGTGAGTTTGTGCATCCGGGCCCAAATATGTGACAGGGTTGTATTCCAATTGGCTTTGTAGATTTCGTAACACCTCTTCCTTGGCAGTTTATTTTGCACATTACATCTCAGTATGGTCTTGTGTGTTATTGATGCAAGCTGTGTTGATATTAAGATAATTTAAAAGGCACACAGGAGAAAGTTGAGGTGAAATATGGTAAATGAGTCACCAAGGAAATGGTGCCATGAAGCCTGCCATGCCACTTACCACAGTAATCTTAAAACATAAATGGCTAAGGGGAAGGCAGGTCCCCAGTGTTTGAAGAATACTTCTGATTACTTTTCTTTTTTAACTAGTATTTCACTCTCAGATCAGTAAATTTAATTAGCTTGTAGCCCACGTTTTGAGTGCAGTCTGGTATGCGTAGAAAAATCCGGCATGTGTACGAAAGGTTGTTTGTTGGATGGCTGTGATTATTAGATTAGCCTGCATCCCACATCATAGAGTGCAGTGAGGTACAGTGTAGAAAAACCAGGCACAGTCCATCTTAATGTGCTTCAGAAACTGTAATTTAAAAATTGGTGGCTTATTAGAAATATTTTCCCTGCATTCCACATTATAGAGTGCAATCTCATACGACGTGGAAAAAAGCAGGCATGTTTTATCCCATGTGCTTCAGAATTTATCCAAACTGGTGGCTTGCCTCTCCGTTTGCCATTTTGAGCTTTGATAATACTGTCCACAGAATACAGCCCACAAACCCTTGGTAGCTGTGCCGAGCTTGCGTATCAATCTGCCAACTTGTCCTTTTTAACCCTCTCTAAGCAAAATTAAAGTACCACATGCCAAAGTGTTGTCCGGCCAAATTGGTTGTTATAGCGCGTTTGTTCTAGCCTGACGAAGACCCCTTATTACCTGCTTTTCATTTCAGTTGGTGGCCAGGTGTAGTCATATTGGTGTCAGACTAACAACCAAGGAAACTCATTCCTACATCACAAGTAAGGCTCGTTGAATGTCACGCACCCATGACTTAGTACCAGTACCTGTTCAAGTTGTGTGAGTGGCCCAGTTCCGTCAGGTGAAAACAAACGGACTATAGTTATATTATGCCTCTTAGATTAAGATGGCTAATGCAGCACAGTGGCCTGTTGTACATATAAATTAGGTAGAACTATACTGTTACTAAACTTGACATTCGGGCATTCTTGGCTTTAGCCAGGACATTCCTTTGTTTTAACAAAATAGTTGATGCTCCTAGTTGTTGACTTTAGACCTATATTTTGATGCAGCAGCAAGTTGGATGCATGTAGTGGTGCAAATTCTTCACAGTGTACAGATTGAGGGATAATGCATTTAACCCCTGGAATCCAGGTGACATCCTGTTCACTTGATTCTTGCTACCACCAGACAGTTTTACCCAGTTTGGGAGAGGCCTCTCTTATTGAAGGGGCTTATTAAAGCTGTATCTAACCCCTCTGGTTCAAAGAGCCTATCGTGAGCTGAATAAAATCTGAGGAAATTGCAAGAATAATATTAAAGGAGACTCTGTGGGTTAATGTTCCTCTGCACCTTTTGGCTGACTTTACATGCAACATTCACAGTTTGCTTAATGATGGAATCCTGTACATTCAACTAAAAATCACTTGCTGGCAAGGCATTGTTTCTTGTATTATGAGTTGATACTGTGTTACTTTTTGTATCCTGTATTTTTATCCAGTTAATAATGAATGAAGGAAAGTGTCATGCAATGAAGTAAAACCTTTTATAGGTTATGAAAAATATCTTCTGTGATTTTGTTCTGATTGTACAGATCACAATAAATTTAAGTACTTTCTAAATGGAATTTAACTTGTCATTGTACTGTATGTGTATTTGATACAAAGTTTTCAGTGCATTTTAAACAGTGAAAGTAAATTATATTTAGATATGCAATGAAGGTAATGATTTGTTTAATTTTGAACCCGTCTGCTATTAAATGTACTTAATGCATTGCTAGTTTTCATTTATGTTCTTAAAATGTTTTAATTGCTTAAGGATTTAACTGAAAGTGTGGTCTGGTATGGTACTGTATACACATTATGTGTTGACAGTTCTTTTTAGACATGACTTTCACTTTCCTCCATGATGAATTATACCAAAGAGAATCATCCATGGGCAGAGAAACATACCAAGTTCCTCTCTGTTTAGTGATACTAGCTGACTGGAAAATATGAAGCACATTTAGTGAAAAAAAATATTTTGTCCCCATATGTACTTCCCACATGTAGGAAACATAGGGGGAAAAGAAATACATAGTAATATATTCCAGACGAAATACTTTAACACAGCTAAAATATCCATATTTAAGAAGTCAGGTGGTTAGAAAGTCTGAAAAGTGTTTATCTAGCATTACAACATAACATTGAGATTAAAGTAGGTGGCATAATTCAGCCAAACTAAATCAGTTTTTTCTTCTCACATTTTTGGAGAAAGAGCAAACTTTGGTTAGAACCTGGAATACTTTGGTAGAGTGAGATTACTGTACTAACCAGAATTTGTTTATTCAGTTGGGCAAAATTTGGTTAGTAAAGTAGCAAAAGAGTTATTGTGGCCCTAGGGTCAGGTTTAAGCTGCCCTTCTCTTGCAGTCCACCAATCCCCGTTTTGGGGACATAGTCATAGTCGAGGGACGTGTGCATAACCAGGCAGTTCAGCTGCCATTTTATAAATTTATGGGAGTTGGCAAGAACAATAAGTACGGTACATCAGAGTCAAGGGATTAAATTTATGTGAAGGTAACGATGATCAGTAAAGGTATGTATCCCCATTAATGAACAATTGATAGCCCTTGCTTTCTTTTTACCTATTTCTTACCTATTGCATTTGACACACTATTGATTAGGTTTCTATACAGTTTTCTCTTTCCTTGCATTCTGGACCCTATCTCACTCCATCCATAGGTGGGAAGAAGTCAGGTTGATGATTTCTGATCTGATCGTATGTGATGAAACCTATACAGTATCAGAGCATTGGGTTATGAATGCAAATGAGTCTGATCCAATCCATTTTATATCTGAAGAGAAACTGACTTGGGTTAGAAACTGTAAGAAGTATCCGAGATGATTTGATGTATGGAGAGAATGAGAGATTGACTAGGAGTGTGTATGGGAGTGAAATGGAGGGGGAGACAGAATTGAGATGAAGGATGGGTTGGAAGTTTGTGAATGAGAGTGTTGTGTGTTGGTGGAAGGACAGCCTGATGGCAGGGGACAGGGTGACATGAAGGCGATTTGTTTGTGGCCACCCCTTCTGAGATTAAGGTGTCTGGTTAGAAACAGAATACACTAAAACTTCCTTTTCTTTTTCCATCTGAGTTGGACTCTCAGTGCGTTACACTTGTCTCCTAAACAAACTGGCCATAATCTATTTCTTTTATAAGACAGTAGAGAAAGTGACAACTGTAATGGTTCATCTCCAATCTGCGATACACCGCCACTACCACACGTCACCGTCACCACAAAACTGTATAACACTATCACAAACGTCAGCCAGTCACACCACCACTACAAATGGCCACCAATCACCACTACCACAAACACCTGCCAATCACACCACCACCACAAACACCCACCAATCACACCACCACCACAAACACCCACCAATCACACCAC
>JAGKTI010023784.1:0-14654 GCA_018397915.1 Birgus latro
GGACACAAAGCATGAATTCATTGAATTTCAACCCAAAAATGATGATTTTGAGGTAAGTAAGGCACAGATGTTCAAGAGTTGGCAGCTTAGTGTAAATAAGTATCAGATGTGGCAATCACTATGAAAATCATCATTTCTCACATCTTATGCACTAAAATATGGGATACAAAGCATCAAATAAATAAATTATTACCAGAAAAAGAGTTAGGTACAGCAAAGGTGTTCAATGTTCACCAACAGCACCAGTCATTCTTGACACTAAGATAACCTAACCTAAATCAGAAAACCACCTACCTACCTCCCTCCCGGACATGCATAGCACTTAATTAACACCCCATTCACATAAATAATTGGCACAAAGCATGAATTAATCGAATTTTAACCCCAAAATGATGAATTTGAGGTAAGTAAGGCAGGGGTGTTCACGAGTTGGCAGGTTAGTGTAAGTAAGTATCGGACGTGGCTATCACTATGAAAATCATCATTTCTCATATCATATGCAGTAAAATATGGGATACAAAGCATCAGATAAATAAATTGTTACCAGAAAAAGAGTTAGGTATGGCAAAGGTGTTCACTGTTCACCAACAGCACCAGTCATTCTTGACCCTAACCTAACCTAACCTAAATCAGAAAACCACCTACTTACCTCCCTCCTGGACATGCATAGCACTTAAGACCCCATTCATATAAACAATTGGCACAAAGCATGAATTAACTGAATTTTAACCAAGAAATGATGAATTTGAGGTGAGTAAGGCAGTTCACGAGTTGGCAGCTTAGTGTAAATAAGTATTGGATGTGGCAATCACTATGAAGATCATCATTTCTCACATCTTATGCGCTAAAATATGGGATACAAAGCACCAAATAAATAAACTGTTACCAGAAAAATAGTTAGGTATGGCAAAGGTGTTCACTGTTCACCAACAGCACCAGTCATTCTTGACCCTAAACTAACCTAACCTAAATCAGAAAACCACCTACCTACCTACCTCCCTGACATGCATAGCACTTAAGACCCCATTCACATAAATAATTGGCACAAAGCATGAATTAATCGAATTTTAACCCCAAAATGATGAATTTGAGGTGAGTAAGGCAGGGGTGTTCGTGAGTTGGCAGGTTAATGTAAGTAAGTATCGGACGTGGCTATCACTATGAAAACCATCATTTCTCATATCTTATGCACTAAAATATGGGATACAAAGCATCAAATAAATAAATTGTTACCAGAAAAAGAGTTAGGTATGGTAAAGGTGTTCACTGTTCATCAACAGCACCGGTCATTCTTGACCCTAACCTAACCTAACCTAAATCATAAAACCATCTACCTACCTCCCTCCTGGACATGCATACCACTTAATTAAGACCCCATTCACATAAATAATTGGCACAAAGCATGAATTAATCGAATTTTAACCCCAAAATTATGATTTTGAGGTGAGTAAGGCAGACATGATTATTACTGAGAAAATCACCTTTTCACAGCCTATGCACTCAAATATAGGACACAAAGCATGAAGTAAATAAAATGTAACCAGAAAAATTACGATTTAGAGGTGTGTGGGGCAAAAATGTTCACCAGTTGACTAGATAGTGAACATATGTAAGGGACATGGTAATCACTGAGAAAATCATCTCTTTCCAGCCTGTGCACTCAAATATGGGACACAAAGCATGAAGTAAATAAAATGTAACCAGAGAATGAGGATTTAGAAGTGATTATGGAAAATATTTAGCAGCTGACAATGTTTACTTACAGTCCATGATTGTTGTTTACCCTCATCTCTAAGGTTTTTACAGTGGTCATAATTGCTCTTGAAGCATGTCCAGTAATCCAGTGTTTAACTACACTTAATCCTTAGCACTGTGACTTTTGATTATTTAAACAAGGACGAAAATACCACAAACGAGCGGACAGCCACCCACTGTTCGTGGGAGTTGAGACAGAACTAGTAGGAGGGAGACTGAGTGGGAGGGGAGCTAGTCGGCACGGGCGGGAAATTCAAACTGACGCGGTCGGAAAAAATCGTATTTTTTTTTAATTTTCCAATTTGGGGTTTTTGGCCATCAGCCCACAATGTCCGAATAGTGAGGTATCCGGACAGTGGACGTCCGGATAGTAGAGGGATTACTGTATTTTTGTTCTTGTTTAAATAATCAAAAGTCACAGTGCTAAGGATTAAGTGTAGTTAAACACTGGATTACTTGACATGCTTCAAGAGCAATTATGACCACTGTAAAAACCTTAGAGGTGGGGGTAAACAAGGAGTAAACAACAATCATGGACATGTAAGTAAACATTGTCAACTGCTAAATATTTTCCATAATCACTTCTAAATCCTCATTCTCTGGTTACATTTTATTATCATGGTTTGTGTCCCATATTTGAGTGCACAGGCTGTGAAAGAGGTGATTTTCTCAGTGATTACCATGTCTCTTACATACGTTCACTATCTAGTCAACTGGTGAACATTTTTGCCCTACAAACCTCTAAATCATAAGTTTTCTGGTTACATTTTCTTTACTTTATGCTTTGTGTCCCATATTTGAGTGCACAGGCTGTGAAAAGGTGATTTTCTCAGTAATAACCATGTCTCTTCCTTACATTCATTATGTAGTCAGCTGGCAAACACCCCTGCCTTACTCACCTCAAATACATCATTTTTGGATTAAAATTCGATTAATTCATGCTTTGTGCTAATTATTTATGTGAATGGGGTCTTAAATAAGTGCTATGTATGTCCGGTAGGAGGTAGGTAGGTGGTTTTCTGATTTAGGCTAGGTTAGGTTAGGGTCAAGAATGACTGGTGCTGTTGGTGAACAATGAACACCTTTGCCATGACACCTTTGCAATACCTAACTCTTTTTCTGGTAACAATTTATTTATTTGATGCTTTGTATCCCATATTTTAGTGCATAAGATATGAGAAATGATTTTCATAGTGACTGCCACGTCCGATACTTACTTACACTAACCTGCCAACTCACGAACACCCCTGCCTTACTCACCTCAAATTCATAATTTTTGGGTTAAAATTCGATTAATTCATGCTTTGTGCCAATTATTTATGTGAAAGGGGTCTTAAATAAGTGCTATGCATGTCCGCTAGGGAGGTAGGTAGGTGGTTTTCTGATTTAGGTTAGGGTCAAGAATGACCGGTGCTGTTGGTGAACAGTGAACACCTTTGCCATACCTAACTCTTTTTCTGATAACAATTTATTTATTTGATGCTTTGTATCCCATATTTTAGTGCATAAGATGTGAGAAATGATGATTTTCATAGTGATTGCCACATCTGATACTTATTTACACTAAGCGTCCAACTCATGAACATCTATGCCTTACTTATCTCAAAATAATCATTTTTGAGTTAAAATTCAATGAATTCATGCTTTGTGTCCATTATTTAATCCATATGGTGTGAGAAAGGGTGATTTTCATAGTGATTTCCATGTCTGATACTTACTTACACTTGCTGGCAAGTTGTGAGCACCTATGCCTTACTCACCTCTAAATCATCATTTTTTGGTTAAAATTCAGTTAATTCATGCTTTGTGTGCATTATTTATGTGAAAGGGGACTTAAATAAGTGCTATGCACGTCCTGTAGGGAGGTAGGTAGGTGTTCTTCTGATTTACCTACAACACATTACCTACAACACTCAAGACTTATATCTCTAAAGCTAGTACATTCATACTTATCACCCTTACCTTTCTACAATGGGACCACACAAGCACTTGCCCAGTCAATTGGCACCATACCTTGCACAAAACACACATTCAACAATCTTACTAACCAGTCAACAATAGTCGCTCCACCACCTTTCAGGCATTCCACAGCACACCCATCCATACCCGCAGCTTTCCCTGTTTTCATCTGCTTTACTGCCTCTTGCACTTCCTCCATCGTGATCAAAGATTCATTCAACTCTCCCAACACATCTATTCCTTGCACCCTTCCATCTGCCACAATCTCAGATTTCCTTTCCTCCTCTACATTTAACAATCTTTCAAAATATTCCGCCCATCTCTTCCTTGCTGCATCCATCTCAATTAACATCCTTCCATCCTCTGCTTTTACTCGCTCCTCCTTCTCAGACTCTCCCTTTTGCACCCTTTTCACCTCCTTCCAAACATTTTCTTATTCTCTTGAAAATTCTCAGTCAACCGCCTACCCCACCTCTCATCTGCTGCCACTTTAGCATCACGCACAGCCATTCTCGCCCTATTCCTCTTTTCCTTATACCTCTCATATGACACCTCATTCTTCCTCTGCAACCACACTTCATATGCACGTCTCTTCTCAGCCACAGCCATACTGACTTCCTCGCACCACCATTCACTTCCCTTTCTTACACCACCACCCACTTGTCTCACACCACACACCTCTTCCGCATGCCCCACCACAGCACTCTTAAACAACTGCCATTCCTCCTCCACACTGCCACTCTCCTGATCTTTCACTGCATTCCACTGCTCTCTCTATTTCTCCTGATACTCTATCATTTTCCCTTTTTTATCCAACTCACTCACTTTCAAAACCTCCCTGCCACACCTTACTCTCCTAGATCTCATCCATCTCTTACCTACTCTCAACTTTCCCTCCACCAGGTAGTGGTCAGACATACCTCCACCCTCCCCTCTCAAAACTCTCACATCCAACACTCTTCCTATTACATTCCTGGACACAACCACATAGTCCTTCAATGCTCTGTCAACAACCCTTCCACCCTCCAGTCTCACCCATGTATACTTATAAATATCTTTCTTCTCAAACAAGGTATTCCCAATCACCATCTCTTGCTCAACACACACACCTATCATTCATTCCCCATTTTCATTTCTTCCAGGCACACCATGCATACCAACTACACCTTGAACTGCTACATTTCCCACTCTAATGACTAAAACAATACAGTAAACTGTCAATTATCTATTGTAATTCAGCCAAGCCCTACGCCAAATAATGGGAAATGCTGGATATTGCATATCTGGCTCAACATTCGGCTTTGAGCTGGATATTGTGATTCTATCCATCTCAACCCTCTACCCTAAAAACGTTACCATGAGTAAAAGATGAAAACTACGCATATAAAAACAATACAGTAATGATACAGTACAGTAATACAGTACTGTACATAGTGTACAGTGCAGCCTCATTATACGACGCCCCATTATGTGATAAATCGATACAACGACAATTAAGTTATACCCTGTCTCATTTCGCTGAAAGTTAATCTCGATTTTGCTACAATGATATTTTTGATGGCCATCTCTGAGAATCTCAGGTGGACGTTGTGACGCATGCAAGCCAAAATAGATGTTCAGTGTTTGCATATACTGTGATCATTGCCCTTCATTCCAGTTTATGCATGAAAGGACACTGAAACACCATTGTTATTGCCAGATAACAGTGCAAGTGCTTAACTAAGTACAGTCACCAATATTAAGTGAAGTAATACTTTTTTGTATGAAATACTGAAACTTGTGACCAGGAAATCATGTAAACCTTGTGTAGCCATTGTCCCTTTTTTGGGCCTCTACTCTTACATGAAAGGCCACTGAAACAGCGTAGTGTGCAATAGAGTGAAGTGATAGTTTTCAGTGTGAAATACTGCAATTTGTGACTTGGAAATTGTGTTAACCTTACAAAACCATCTTCCTCTTTTTGGGCCTCCACTCTTGCATGAAAGGCCACTGGAACACTTGCTATTGCCAAATAACTGTGCAAGTGTTTAACAAACTGTGCAGTGTGCAATATTAAGTGAAGTGATAATAATGTTTTGTGCATGAAATAATGAAACTTGTGACTTGGAAATCATGTAAACCTTACAAAATCATCATGAATTTTTGGGCCTCTACTCTTGGATGAATGGCCATTGGAACACTACTGTTGTCCCTAAATAACAGTGCAAGTGCTTAACCCCTTCACGTTCAGGACATATGTATTTATGTTTGTATTGCGCCCAGTGAGTGTGCCTGCGACGTACACCCTTTCGTCTTATTACAGTAGGCTATATCAATGTTTTCTCAGTGATTTTCACTCAGTGGTAAAGAGGTGTGGGAGTGTTTTCTGAGTCTGATACAGGCCATTGAAGCTGTCAGAAGCTCTGCCCACTAATCAGTCACGTGCATCCGGGAGCAAAGGGGTTAACAAATACAGTAATCCCTTGATTATGCAACGTAACAGACTCAAAGGCATATCCGGATACAGGCAATGTCCAGATACGGAGCAATATCCTCTACTGTACCCATACCATACCTATACTCAACCTTCTACCTATAACTAACCTACATATACAGTATCCCTCCTAACTTTGGCAGTGTTCTGCAGTCTTTTGGCTGTTTTTAGATATCAAAACACACATTGCAATATGCAATATAATCCAAAACACTAAGAAAACAATGCAAAACAACAGAAACAAAAAAAACTACCAATATGCACTGTACCCCTCCTAATTCTGGCAGTGTTCTGCGGTCTTTTGGCTCTTTTTAGGCATCAAAACACACTTTGGAATATGCAATATAATCCTATACACTAAGAAAACACTGCATAAACAAAACACACACACACACACACACACAAACCCTACCTATATGCACAGTACCCCTCCTAATTTCGGCAGTGTTTTCCGGTCTTTCTGCCATATTTAGACATCATAGCACACATAGGAATATCCAAAATAATGCTAAACACTAAGAAAACAATGCATAAACAACAACAACAACAACAAAAACAATATGAACAACCCTATCAATACGTAAAGTACCCCTCCTAATTTTGACAGCATTCTGCAGTCTTTCAGCTCTTTTTAGACATCAAAACACACATTGGAATATGCAATATAATCACAAAACACTTAGAAAACAATGCATAAACAACAAAAAACTGAGAAGCCCTACCAGTATGCACAGTACCCCTCTTAATTTTGGAGGTGTTCTGCAGTCTTTCGGGTGTTTTTTGACATCAAAACACTCATTGCAATATGCAATATAATCCAATACACTAAGAAAACACTGCATAAACAAAACACACACACACACACACACACACACACAAACCCTACCTATTTGCACAGTACTCCTCCTATTTTTGACAGTGTTCTCTGGTCTTTCTGCCATATTTAGACATCAAAACACAAATAGGATTATCCAAAATAATGCTAAACACTAAGAAAACAATGCATATATATATATATAAAAAAAATACCTATATGTACGGTACCCCTCCTAATTTTGGCAGTGTTCTCCGGTCTTTCTGCTGTATTTAGATATCAAAACACACAGGGAATATCCAGTGTAATGTTAGACACTAAGAAACCAATGCATAAACAAAAAAAAAATCCACAAATGCCCTACCTATAATGTACAGTACCCTGCATAAGTGTTGCAGTCTGCTTTGGTCTTTCAGCTATGTAGACATCAAAACGCATAAGGGATTATCCAATGTAATGCTGGACACTAAGAAGGCAATGCATAAACAACAAAAATCCACCTCAAAAAATCACTGAAGACGATTGAAAAAACAGTTACATTTCTGGGTGAATGATGGCTGCTTCCATGAAAAAAAAAAAAAATCCACGGCCAAATATGCCCCGGATATTGGTATATATTGTGTACCATCATCTTCGCTAGTGTTCATACTATGAGATAAGCTAATAAAAACACACAAAACTGATGAATAAACATACAGAAATGCAGTGATAATAAAGTTGTTCAAGAGCAAAAAAATACCTTCAAATAACTTCCCAACATCCTAGCGCAAAATTTTGCTCACATCGTGCAAGAGCTAAGCAAATGTCTAAATGCAGAATTACATGAGCGCTGTCGTGGTGTTTTCGGAATTTGATATAACCAAGAGTTTTCGAATAAATTGCCAAAAACTTTAAAAACTGACTGATGGATGGTTGTTGGCACGATGGTGGGGTAGGACTGAGGAAGAGGGAGGGGATGAAGATAAGCCTTGGCCCTGGCAGCACGGAGAATGGAAGGGGATGGAGGAGGGATGGGGGTGGGGGAAGAAGCGAGGCTGGCTGGAGGACTTTCACCATTCGGTGAGGAGGTGGACAGGCATTTTCAGTCAGCTTGTGGGTCGTGGTCAGTATTACTCGTGTGCTGGCGGAATGTTACCAGCGATCCTGGTTGCCAGATGACTTTGGCCATTCAGTGGGGAGACAGATGAGCGTTTGCTGTCAGCTTGTGGGTTGCAGTTGGTATTACTCGCGTGATGGCGGTACGTTACGAGCAATCCTGGTGGCCAGATGACTTTCACCATTCGGTAGGGACCCGGACAGCCATTTTAGCTCAGCCTGTGGGTTATGGTCTATTACCTGCACACGAACAGAGAGGCCAGGAAACCACCCAACGGACTTTTTTGACTGTAGGCCGGCTAGCCACTGATGCCGGAACTTTTACATCCAGTTATGGACAAATAAATTCGGATACTGACTTAATACAGCCAAGGCCTAACATCCATACTCGAATCATGACTGGATACAGCGTGTCCGGATAGCTGAGGGATTACCATAGTGCAGTGTGCAATATTAAGTGATGTGAAACTTTTTGTTTGTGAAATAGTGAAACTTGTGACCTGGAAATCGTGCCAACCTTACATAACCATCATCCCCTTTTCAGGTCTCTACACAGCTGACTGAGCCAAGATACCCACCCAGCGTTTACACTGGCTGTGTTCACTGCCTCTCATTTTATTTTGTGAATGAAAGGACACTAAAAAGCCATTTCTCTCGCCAAATAACAGCACAAGTACTTTATACGTAGTGCAGTCTGTGTTTTTTAGTAAAGCGATACCATATTTTTTTTTGTCATCCAGGCCCTCCAACTGTCCCCCATCCTGGGGGGTGGGGAACCCTTGGTGATGACTCATGCTGGCATAAGACAAACTTCAGGTCAATGGCAGAGGGTTTTTAGGTCATTTTTGGCTTTGCAGTTGAGGTCACCATCCCTAATTCCATTGAACCCATGTTATATTGACCTCATTATGCAATAATTCATTATGCAATAGGTCTTCACTAGACTCAACCTATCACCTGACGAGGTTGCAGTGTATTACTGCTTGTGCTTACCAAGTGTTGGAATCACTGGGGAGAAACACCAATGGGGAGTTCACACTCATAAACAGCACAGTACACAATACAGCACTGGGGTAGTTTAACAATCACAACAGAGCACTAAGACATGAGCATCGACAGGCCAATAGCTTTGCAATACAATATAGTACAGCAGCCTGAACACAGGACACCACAGAGTTAGTCAAAGCACCAGGGTTTTGCGACCGCATGTTCAGTAGAGCGAGAGCGCACAGGCTCGTCCTGATTCTACGACATCAACGGGCAAGAATGAGAGTGCAGTGGCATTCTTGGTGTGCTGGATAAGCCATGTCCACAACGGACTCTGACTGACTGGCGATTAGCGGCCGTTTTCATTGGCTCCTGAGTTTCGGGATTTCCCCTGGTGCTGTTGGCTTCCGCTTATGAGCCAGTTCAGACCCCTCGATTCCGGATATTGGATTGGACCACCAGTTAAGTCCTGTTTCAGCACCAGATGTTGCATAAAATCGATGGACATCGCTTTAACAGAGCAAAGATAGCTGCACTGGATATTGCGTTGGGCCAGATATTGCACCGACAGATAAATGAGAGTTTGCTGCATATAATGTGAGTTGTTTCCATCAAGTTTATGTATGGCACTTGAATATCTACAACAATCAGATGCACAGAATGAGGGGTGGGGTAATATGATTCATAAATACACAGACTGCCATTTTATATAATATCATGGCAGAGATCAAATTTATTATCCTGCATAAAAAAAAAAAATAGTGTTCTCATAATAAATATATCTCTAGTCTTCTAGCTAATGGCAAATGATTTTATCCAACTGAACCTGAGTCATACAAGTCTCTTCTGGTCAAGAAAACCCTACTTTCCATACCACCTAGTGTGTTAATGATTCAAACAAAATACCAACCTTCTGATCCTGAGTACCAGTTGCCACTTGCCAATATGGACATAATTTTTGTTGTATCTGCTGTCCCTCTGCCAGATACTTCAGGCTTGCATCCCACGCTGACAGGAAATCCTGAAATCGATAGTTATCAGGAATTTGAAGTATGGCATAAAGATTTTACAGGGAAACAACACAGAGGATTCAAGCATTTTTTTGGAATAATTTATATACTGTACATTTATATTATTTCTTTTCATTTTCAGAAAAATCTGTATAACACCACAACTATCACTTGAACAAAACTGAACAGTGAACACATGCAGCCCAAAACTACTGCCAGCAATCAGTAGTCACAAACCCAGCAGTGGCATGGCAAAGTTAACATATCCTGGACATGACAACACTTATACTGAGTGTACTGGGCAATATGCACTGTGTGGCAAAATCATGTAACTTTCATTTCATATTTATTCAGACAGACAGCACAAGCAAAACATATGAGTGTGGCTAACAGACTGCATCTGTTTGTTATGTCTGTGTTCCTTAGTTCTGAAGTGGAAACAAAGGTCATCACTGAATCATGAGGCAGGCCCCAACATCCCTTTACAAAACCTATAATTTTTTTTTTCCCCCAGTACATGAATGACAGGACACATAATGATATTATGATACAAGCCATCTTCAGTAACTTGGTTTGAGATTACTGTATAGTCCACATATGTCAGTTATTTACAATGGTTTTATTATACAGTAAGCTCTCAATTATCCAGCGTGTAGTGGCCAAGGGAGTGGCAGAACTTGACAAACTGACAGATACTGATGTAGTACCCCCCAAAACCCCATAAAACCCCCATCTAACCCCCTATAAAACCCTACACCTGTACTGTAAAAATGTTCAAGCATATAAAAAATACCATTAGATACTGTAAAACGCATCATAAAATGTCACTGTACAGTACTGTACTATACTCTGTACACCCGACCCCTGGAGGCAGAGTTTGGCAGGGTGAGCCAGGTTATCAAGGCAGACGGAAAGAGGATAGGCAAATCTAACCAAATGTCAGGAGTAGAGAGAGAGAGAGAGAGAGAGAGACAGATACAGGTGAGGCATGAAGGACAGAAATAAAACAGAAGACATTAGGGGGGAATAAACTTGCCAGACAGTAGAAGAATTTCTTGAAAAATCTCATGTGGTTAATGGCAGGATATGCATAAGCATAGGGATGACAATAAAATTGAGGAAGTCCATCATAAGCAAAAGTGCATCTTGACAATATGGCTGCCATGTGGTGTACTGGGGAGAGAGAGAGAGAGAGGGGGAGAGCTGGGGGGGGAGGGTAAACAATGCACTATCATGTGCTTTGATATGAGATACAAAAGGGGAAAAATTGTATGAAATGTATTGAGGAGGAGAAAGGATACATATATTTAATACTGAACATGAGAAAAAACAAGAGATGTAGTGTACAGGTAACAAATTAGACACAAATACCACACACTAATGCCATTTGCAGTGAGATAAACTCCAGGATAGGAGAGACCACAAAATCTGGAGGCCATCTGGCAGGGTGGGTGGAGCTTGGTTAACAATCCATCTAGGAGAGAAAAAACTGACCAAACCTGGATAGTCCCTGTCAGGGACCCCATGCCCTTGTCCATAGGCCAGTGGTGAGTCCTTCCCAACTTGGGAGGTTTGGGTGGAGTTTGCACGCCCTCTGTGTAAATGCTTACATCTTATACAATTTAAGAAGACGAAGAGGGATCAAGGTCAGCATTTGTTGCCTGACCCTGACTCAGTTTATGCCGGTGGATCCCCTTTCAGGCACCAATTATGTTGGTTGCTGGGTAAAGTCAGTGGAGCCCCAGCAACTAGATGATGGGGAAGGAATCCCCTAGCCCCAATTCTACTTTTAACTTGTGTCACTGTGGTGAAGAGGACACACAAACTAACAGACTCACGCTAGAGTTTAACCTTTGGAAGGAACTCTGAGTGGGGGCCTGGAACATTCATAGCCTTTCGAAGGATCAGACTGCCCTTTGCCATCATCATGTCTTTTCCATTCCCAGAAAAGCCTTCTTTTCTCCTCAACTGCAGCTTCTACACTCTCATCCCACCAATATGATACTGGTACTTTATGTCCTGGAGGGCCCCTTGTTCATCCATACATCAAACCAGTAACCCTCAAGAGATTATTCTTGAAAGCTCTGCACTGCTCATTAACAATTCTGTCTACAACTCTCTGTTCAGCCACCACTCCACTCATCTCACTGTAAAAGGCACCCCTTAGTGCTTGGTTTTTTAACTTCCATATTTTCCTCCTGGGTGCATAGGTCCGTTACCTCACCACCTACTCCTTCAGCACCATGTCACATACCAGTAACTTATGTTGCTACAAAAATTCTTCAATCCCAATAACTTTAACATCCTTCACAAACCTCCTATCAGCCCTGCTGACCAGGAAATATCAGTCTGGTTACTACTACACCCAGATTAATTTTTAAAAAATTTTTCTTCTATGTATGCACATCCATTGCAAATGCACTTTTCAGTACTAAGTAGATAAGGAATGGGTATGGGTGTTGTTCGACTCGTTGCTCCATCTGTTTTCAAATTTATGTCCTGGCTAGATTACACTAGGTTAGGTTAGGTTAAGTTAGATTAAATTAAGTTAGAAGAAATGAAAGATGGAGATAGGAGCTGGAGCCTCCCTCCCCCCCCATCTCTTTATTTTATGTACACAGATAAGCATTTGTGACAAAGGTTTATACTGTACTTAGAACTGTTTAAGTTCAGCAATCGTCGTTTTCGTTTTCGTTTTTTAAGGCTCCAACATGCTTGCATGCGTCGGCCTTGGTCACCTAATGGCGGCTCTCCATGCTGCTTGATTCCTGGCAGCCTCCCTGTTCAGTCCCTTAACCCTTAAGTCACACTTAATGACCTCGTCCCATGTCTTTCTCAGTCTACCCCTCCCAACCCCTCCCCCAATATTAACACCTCTCACCCTCTGTACCCAATTATCATCCCCCATCCTCTCCACATGTCCAAACCACCTCAGCCTACCTCTCCTCATCACAACACCAATACACTCCAGTCCCATCCTACCTCTCAACTCTTCCATCGTAAACCCAGCCCCCCCAGGCCTTGCATGCAGGGACATACTGCACACCCACCTAATCATTGTCATTTCTCTACGTTTAAACCTGCGAATATCCTCTTCCTTTACTGCCCAGGTCTCACTACCAAACAGCATCACACTCCTAACACATGCTTCATACAAAGACCCCTTAGCACGTAAGGAGAGTCCTCTCAATGTCAGGAGAGGCAACAGCTGCCTGAACTTCTTCCAACCATTTCTCACTCTAGCAACCGAGCTAACTCCAGCCCCACCTCCGGCACATAACATATCTCCCAAATAACAAAACTCCTCCACACACTCAAGAGAGTCACCTGCAAGTTCAACCCTCTCACGCCTAACAATCTCCACCTGCTTTCCCCGACACGCCGCACACATGAAATCAGCATCATCTCACAGTCTACCTCTAATACCACTACATCTCTTGTGCACCCACTTATCACAAACACTACACAAGATGGAATTACTTCCCACACCCTTGTGGCAAACTGCACATGGCCACTCTCCCTCTCCTCTGATTGTACCGCCACCAACCCTAGATATCATCACTTTTGCTTTATCTGTATTTACCCTTAAGCCCTTGTACCTCATACCATCTCTCCACTTCTTAAATCTTTCCTCTGCCTCCTTTTCATTCTTTGCAATCAACACCAAATCATCAGCATACAGCATCTCCCATGGGAGTCCATCTCTGAAGTCACGTGAGAGGGCTTCAAGCACCTTGATAAACAACAAGGGACTCAAAACTGACCCCTAATGCACACCAACATTCACGGAAAACTCATCACTCAAAGCTCCATTCACTCATACTTAGGTGCGCGCACTCATGTACATGGCCATAACCGCCCTAACCAGCCATTCTTCCAACCCTAGCTTTCTCATTGCCCACTTCACCACCTCTCTAGGGACTCTGTCAAAGGCCTTTTCCAAATCAACAAAAACAAAATACAATTCCCTTTTCTTTCCAATATATTTTTCCTGAAGCTGTCGAACAATGAATATGGCATCAGTGGTCCCCCTGCCTGGCATAAACCCAAACTGCATCTCATTGATATTCACTCTTTCTCTAACCATACCTTCTACAACTCTCTCCATTACTTTCATTATCTGATCTAAGAGCTTTATACCTCTGTAATTTCCCCTTTCCAGGGCATCACCCTTTCCTTTGTACATATTTACAATTACACTCTTCAGCCAATCATCTGGGACAACACACTCATATATAATCATATTTATCAGGTCAATGACTAACCTCACCCCAGTATCTCCTGAGGCCTTCAACATCTTGGCAGTCAACCCAGACACACCTGCCGCCTTCCCCACCTGCATCCTGCCTATTGCCTGACTCACAGTAGCAGCGTCAATCAAAGGCCAAGGGCCAAACACTGGATCAGCTGGCTCCAAACCTTCTCTATCCCAATCAAACTCCTCATTCAACAATCGGCTATCATGCTTCCTCCATGCATCTTTAATATCCTCACTGTTCACCACAACCCTTGCATCATCATTCTTCACACACTGCTCACCTACAATGTCCCGATTATCCCT
>JAGKTI010023785.1:0-14653 GCA_018397915.1 Birgus latro
GGCTTAAATAGTATTGTAAATATAATATGCATAGTGCAGTGTTTAGCGGTTTAATTATATATTTAAATTTAATCTTAGTTAATATTCATAATGTAAGTATTTTTCTAATATTGATAATACTAAGTCGAGCATTTCAATGAATATGATTAATGTTTATACATATTGATCAGCCATTTCCCAGAGAACGCAAATAACATCGTAAGCTTTAGCAAGAGTTAACAATCGCGAAAATATTCTTTCATACTCTAATCCAGGAATTTATATGTCAGTGTTAATAGCATTCCCCTTTTGAACTATGTAGTGGTGAATTGAAAGTAGTCTGAGTTCTAATTGTTAATGATAGTCATTTGTGAGCACAAAATCTGCGTTATTACACTCGTGTTGACAGTCACATAGGCCCAGTAACCGCGGCATAGCGATAAAATGTACAAAATCTCATTCGTTTCGGCTTCAATGTAATTAAAGTTCCCGTACGATTATTTCAAAAATTTTAAACATCGTAAGTCACTTTTTCTAATTATGTCAAATGAAAACGTGTTTTTCGTACTGTTTAGAGACCTTGATATTGCAGTTAATCAGTTAAAGTTCTAGCCAGTTCCCGAATACTGTGATCTATATCTATCTATATACCTAGGCTGCTTCCCCCCAAGAAAAGGGAGGTAGCCGAGACAGGTCAACACACTACCAATTAACTCATCCACTCATACACATTCATTCGCATCTTAGCCCTAAAGGGGAGAAGGGATAGATCCTCACCGTACCACACCGCATGAGGGTCAACTACGCAGTGCAGTCAGTGACGTCCGCAGCAGGGCCCGACAGCAAAGCTGGTTTACCCCTGCCACATCATAATGGATCCAGCCCCTTACCTGCACCTGACCTGATCAGCTGATCAGACAAACTGCAGGAGAATATCCCCTCTGGGCTGCGTCATCATTTATTTATTCACAATTTCTCTCCATTTATTTATATCATGCACAGCCACTCTTCCTTGCTCAACAGACAACCCTCTCGCATCCAATGCTCTCTTCACACTGTGATAGAAGTTTAAAAGACCGGGAGCAGCACACAACAGCCACTGCTGCTCCACTTTTCTACTGTTGCAGGCCAGTACTCGACCACCGAATTTTCCCCCTCCACCCCTCTTCTTTGTGTTATACGTTAATAAGTTTGTTGCTATTTGCCCTAACTCCTTTTGTACTGAATAACAACTGCCGCTCCACTCTCCTACCATTGCAGATTATGAGTACCTGAAGCCGGCTGGCTTGCGTCTAACTGCCTAACGCCTATTTCACACTAAATTCCCCCCCACCCCTTAGCTCACGTAATCCTAGTGAATATCGGCTGGTCCATTTTGAATTATCGATCCATTTGGTTTATCTGTATCTTCTGAATTCCTGTTGAGTCCATCTGTGACCACGGGATTACTATATTCACAATATAATTGTATTATTTTGAATTCCCGCAGAGTCCATCTGTGACCACGGGATTACTATATTCACGTATATCTGTACCTTTAGAATTCCCGCAGAGTCCATATGTGACCAAGAGATTACATATTCACGTGTATCTGTATCTTTTGCATTCCTGCGGAGTCCATCTATGACCACGGGATTAGTATATTCACATGTATTAGTATCATTTTGAGTGTTTATTCAGTTGTGAAGATTCATATTCGCGTGTATCTGTATCATTTGAAATATTGATTTAGTTGTGAAGATTCATATTCTTAGAGTTATAGATCCTAGTTATATTCTTCCTTATGAGTCCAACTGAGACCACGGGATTTCTGTATTCGCGTGTAGCTGTGTGTTTTGAATGTTAGTTAGTTGTGAAGATTCATATTCTTAGAGTTATAGATCTTAGTTATACTCTGTTTTATGTTAACCACAGTCTCGAAGAGTAATTTGTCTATCAGTTCTTGTTCATTCATCATTTGAAGAGTAATCTTTTTTTTTTTTCCTATTATTTATTTATTTTCTGTTATTTAGTAAATCTTAGGTTAAGTCACTTTGAGTTTGAATTTTGCTATCCTCTAAGGAATATTATACGTGAGACTGAGTGGCCCACAAGGGGTTCTAATATCTACTTGCTAACACCCAGTAAATAAGATCACGCTACCCTATTTGAAAATAAGATCACACCACGCCATTTCCCATATTCTCTATTGTCTGATCGTCAGACTGGTGGCAGCATATTCTCTACGTTTCTGATCATTACGGTGGTAACAAAAATCCGAACATTACACCGGTGTGGTAACTAAATTTACCGGCGTTATGCTTGTGTCACTACTGTAATGATTCTGATCATTATACTGTGACTAAATTGATCAGTACACTGGTGGTACTCAATTGCCAGCGTTACACTGGTGTCAGCGTTGGTGGTATCGAATTTCTGGTTATTACACTGGTAACTAATTTCTCATTACACAGGTGGCTAATATTCCATCATTACACGGGGATTCATAATCCGAGTATTGCACTGGTGGCTAAAGCGGTGGGATAAGATATTGTTGTGGGATTAAATATTGTTGTGGGATGAGATATTGTTGTGCGATATGGTTACAGTTAATGAATGAATCGAGATAGAATCCCTCAATAACAGTACACTGGAGGCCCACTTAATCTCGCAATAATTCTAGAATTAATGATCTTTAAAGCTCCTTGAGGACGGCAAAATTATTCTTCACTGATAATGGAATGAATATCGACATGGAAACGCAACTTACGTATTATATGGTTTGGTCTAGTGAAAGGAGTAAGGTGGAAGTTGTTAAGGGAAATTAGGGGTCACATGTCAAGGAGAGCAGAGTGAGACAGCATAGAAATAAGAGTTAACCCCTCTCTTAACACCATGAGCTGGCGAGATAGGGTGTTTATTCAAATTCAAGAGGAGGAGGAACCTTCACCTAGATTTCTTCAGTTAGTTGGCGATTTAGATGAGTCAGAAGCTCAACGGTTCCCACGAATCCATCCTATCCTCAATCTTCTAACTCTCATCCAACAATGAAAGCAAAAGTGAGTCTCAAAAAGCCCCTTGATATTCCGATTCTGGGACTCTACCAGCTACAGGATATCGATGCAGCAGCACGGCTGGAAATGTTTTTTGAATTAGTTGAACAATGTGATTCAAATGAGGTGATGCACATGCAGACTGGGAACGGTAGAGTAAGCCCTGAAATTGCCATTTTCATTCATAACAACAAGACAAAACACCGAGTAGTCTTATGGCCAGCACTAAAGGAATTTCTTCGAACGGAGTTTGCCATCGAAGTCAGTATTCATCGGGCTTGGCAGGAATTAGAATCAATGTGTTATGATTGGATAGAGTCACCCCAGGCCTTCACACACCTTTTCATCTGCAGGCATGCGGCGATAGAGCATAAATTCCTTAATGAAAAGTACCCCAACCGCGACAAAGTAATCAAACGGAAGCTATAATATGGCTTACCTCTCCAGTCGCGAGAAAAACTCGAGGGATTCCTAGACGATGAGTACCCGATAAAGACGTTCCTAGACAGAGTTGAACACGAACGTCAGTTGTTGGAAGTGAGTCAGACCCCTTGTGTTAATGCGGTACCCGCCGAGAATATCGTCAAGGGAAGGAAACTAGAGGATCGATAGTTGCCGTCCATCTCGGTGAACAAGATAGATCACTTGAGTCAAGATGGACCGAAAGATGAAATAGAAGAGATAAAACGCCAGGTCCGCGAGCTCAAATCTAGCCTGGTGCGGGTGAATAAAGGGCAGCCTAGCAACTCCAGAACATCTAGCGGTAAATATTGTGCCCACTGTTTAGCCTCATCACAAAGCTTCCAAGAGAGTTGGCGGAAACCTCCTCCTGGACATTGTTTTGACTGCCGCAGACCCGGATGTTGTCGTGGAGACAGCAGGTGTCCCGGACGTAATTATAAACCTCCAGAACGAAATGACTCCAAATCGAAAGATTCGCAACATCCACCCCAGAAATTATGACTAACCGGTTGACATACATCCCCCACCATTAGTGTAGTGATAAATGAAACATAGTAAAGCTATAGTTGATACCTGGAGTAAGTACACTCTAATTACTTAATCAGCTGTCCAGCGAATCAGGGGAGAAGTAAATACACGGTAATACACGCCCTGTTTACAAGGTGTTACAGGCGCCCTTTTGAGAATATTAGGAATGCTGCGGGCAGAAATCGGGGTCGGAGACGAGAAGATCAATAAACAATGGTTCCAAGTAGTGCCAACTTCTTACATCAATATAGATCTGCTCCTAGGTTGCAATGTACTAGGACAGGCTCCTCTCATGTGGGATGGAGCAAAGAGAGTCATGTTATGGGGATGTGCCCCTTATGTTGTGAATCAGATTCGCTGACAAAAGAAATAGTTGAAAGAGCGAAAGCTGACCCAGTCGAACCTTCCAACCTATCACGATCCTTCTCGCAAATCAATCTGCTTACCACCATAAAAGTAGACCCATATCAGTCTAAGTTTATGCCCGTCCTTGTAAAAGAAATCCGGCCACAAACCTAATCATTTATCCTCACCCTAGGATCAGTCATAGCAGTCACCCTTATTTAGTCAAAGTCAGTTCTGAGAATTCCATCCACTTCCCACTCACTATTGCGACTAAGAAGGAGAAGGTGTTTCGTAAGGGCACAATTGTTGGATTATACGAGAGAATAGATAATCCACCTCCTGGTAGGGTTAATGTCACTAAAATTTACAATGACCTTCTCCCAGAAAATGATTAAGTCAGACAAAGCGGGACACGTGTTCAGAGGTTGAAAGAGCTAATTAGAGAACTCAACTGGCAACGTCTCACTAAAGCCCAGCAAGAAGACTTAACTCAGTTAATCCTTAAGCACGACCCTCTTTATTCTCGACAAAAATGAGTTAGGACTTATTCGTGGCCCTCCTGCTCATATTAAAGTAACTGATAATCAGCTCAGTCGTGGACCCATGTTCCACTATCCCGAACAAGCGAAGGAGATCATTTCATACATTCAAAATGATATGGAGGACAGAGAAATCATAGAACGATCTATCGCAGCCTGTGTGTCACCTATTGTACTTGTAAATAAGCCAGATGGTAGCAAATGCATATGTCTCGGTTATTGTCAGGTGAATCAACACCTCGCGACTGACGTCAACCCCCTCCCACGGTTGGATGAGCTAGTTGAACAAGCGGCCAGACATCATTATTATGTCAAACTTGACCTGCGAGAGGCGTATTTCCAAATTCTGTTAGATGAAGAAAGCTGTGACCTCACTATCTTCAGTGATGGGGTCGCACTATTCCGATTTTGACTTCCCCCATTTGGTCTCAACTATTCCCCCGCAAAATTCTCCAGGCGAATGGTTTCAATACTAGCACCTCTCTTACAGAAGGGTTGGGTTAAGAATTATTTGGATGATTTGATTCTTTGGCCACCTGACTTTCCTGTCCTACTAGAACGGCCGAGGCAACTTTTCGAGTTACTAACTGACAACGGAGTGAAATTAAATCTCAATAAGTGCAAATTTGGCTGTAAAGAAGCCACCTTCCTAGGTCATCAGATCTCTGCCAAAGGAAGCAAACTTGATCGGAAGAATGTTGAAGCGGTCGCAAAGATGAAACCTCCCACCACTGTAAAGGAAGTTAGGCGATTTCTAGGAATGTGCGGAATTTACAGAAAACATGTTCTATCATTTGCAAAAATTGCTAGGCCTCTCACCAACTTAGCTAAATCTCAGGTAACATTTATCTGGATGGACGAATGCCAGAAATCCATTGATCAACTCAAGTCTTGCCTTATGAATGCCCATGTCTTAGTTAGAGCTCAGATAGAACAACCATTCATCCTCACTACAGACGCTAGTAACACCCATGTTAGGGGAGTCCTGAGCCAGATTCAATCTGACGGTGCCAACAAGACGATCAGGTATTTTTCTATAAAGTTGAACCCCTGTGGAACACGATATTCAGCGACAGATAAAGAGGCCCTAGCTGTAGTCCTTGCGTGCCGTAACTTCCATCATCATCTATGGGGTACCCGTTTTACCGTAGTTACTGATCACAACCCTCTCACTAGTATATTCAAATGTAAGACTAAATCACCTCGGATGAATCACTGCATCCTAGAAATGCGAGAATATAACTATGACATCCAGTATCTCAAGGGTAAGAACAATTTTGTAGCAGGTCAGCTGTCACACCCAGATCGAGTAGCAGTCCGTCCACCTGAAGCCACCTGGCTCAGGCTGGATCGACAACAAATGAAGGCCCGTCAAAGAGAAGAACCTGCATAGGGAGGACTAGCACAGTATCTCGAATGTGGTCAAGTTCCCGCCAAAAGACTACCAAAAGCCACCTTAAATCAGTTTGCCTTAACCAATGAAGTGTTATATTTTGTGCGGGAGAATGCAGATTTTTTTTTTTTTTTTTTTTAAGATTCGCCACACTGGTGTGGCACGGGCTCGGGGGTGGAGAGCCAGTCAGAGGATGGCAGTAAATAAACAAGGGGGCGTCCTCTGCATGGCGACAGAGGACGCTGGCGTGGGGGGGGGGAGAGCCCATCCCCCCATAATAACAAGGGGGCATCCTCTGCATGGCGACAGGGACACGGGCGTGGGGGGGGGGGGGCAGAGCCCATCCCCCGGGCAAATATGCAGACAGTAGTCTTCATTATAGCCTCATAGTCCCGTGTACCTTAGTTGTACAGGCCCTTCAACATGCACATGAGTTAACTGGTCATCTCGGACAAAAGAAAACTATCATAAAGGCTGAAGTACTATATTACTGGCAAAACCTTTATGTTGATGTGTGTGAATATGTCAAAAAATGTGTAACTTGTCAGAGATCCAAACAGGACAGTGAATTGCAGCAACAGTGGAACGAATTGCCTCCAGTGAATAAGCCACTGAAGAGGATTGGCATAGATCTTACTGACATGGTTGCTGGAGTCCATGCTTACCGTTATGTTCTTACAGTAGTGGACCATTACAGCCGATTCGTTAGGTCCTTCCCCCTCAAAATAAAACAGTCCTCACACATCACAGACAAACTTGGGCAGTATGTGGCAGACTATGGCACACCTCACAGTATCGTACCGGATTATCGAGGCGAGTTCACCAGCAGAGACTTCCAGGGGTTCTGCCAGCGACACCAAATCACCCTCAGTGGTAACAGTGTAGTGGACAGACGTCCTGCTAGACTGCTCTACGAATACCCACAGCTAAGTGCTTGTTCAGTGTTTTGCGTGTGTGATTATGATAGTGTGATAGTCCTGAGTTTGGGCGAGTGATCTGGTCGCTAAATGTACTTTGTGAAGTGTAAATACGGATTGTTCAACGTCTGTGAGTGTTGTTGTGGATGTGTGTTTGATTGGCTTTGTTACTTCAGCTGTCTCCCGCCAGAGGGCCAGACGAGTTACCCTTGGAAAACCATAGGAATTTGCACTTTGTATTTTTATTTTTTGGTCTCAGAACCAATTTAGTGTTAATGAATTAAGACAGGACTCTCTACTATACCAGTGATCTATTATTTTATCACAGTAAACGATAAATTAGAAAAAAAAGGACAACATCAGCGTTTGTTTACATTTTCGACACCCGGCAAGTCTAGTTTTTAGTGTCCAGCAATTTCTTTTTTCTTTTGTTTCCTTTTTACTTGCACTAATTTTTACAGAGAAATATCTCTCCCATTTCTGTACAGGCAAGATATTATTGTATCTTCATATGTCGTGAATTTTCAGGAAATAATTAACTTGTTTGTGCATTGTATGACCGTGTTGTGACTTTATTATTATATTGCAGATTGTAGTATAATTTTATTTCCCCATTCCAGGTAACGGATAACTTTCCTTTCATTGTAATAGATTGCTGATAATTACTCTGTAGGTACATTTCCAACCAGTAAGGTAGTCATTCCTACATTATTATTATATTTCAGATTGTAGTTTAATTTTATATCCCCATTCCAGGTAATGATTAACTTTCCTTTCATTGTAACAGATTGCTAATAAATACTCTGCAGGTACATTGCCAACCAGTAAGGTAGTCATTCCTACCTTATTGTTATATTTCAGACTGTAGTATAATTTTATTTCCCTAATCCAGGTAACAATTAACTTTCCTTTCAGAATGCCGCAGAACATCATTTGCGTATCCTGCTTCGGTAGTTTTACAGGATCCTTTTATATGGACCGTTCCTATGTTTGCAGGATGTGCAAACTACGTCAGAGCTTTGAAGATAAGCTGGCCGAGGCTACAAATAAAATTAACAGCCTGACCCAGAAAGTTGATGTGCAGGAGGAGTTCATTGCAAATAATGTTGGTCATACTGTGGATGATAGCCCCACTGCTCAGCCAACCGCTGTCCAGGCTGACCATCCTCCTCCCACTGTAGTTACTTCTCCCCCCACTGTACAGAACGAGTTTCAGCCAGTCCGTAATGTGCCAGGTTTGTGAGAAAAAGGAGCATCATTCCAGTAACCACATACAATAAATTTCATATTCTCACGGAAGTAGAGGAAGAGCCCCATGAGGCGCGGGTTTTGGGGACTCCATCATCCGTGGTCAGTTGGTGGAATTTTGCGGCAGGGCACCCTCTAAACGAAAGCGTTTTTTTTTTGTTCCAGGTGCAGGAGTAGACGAAGTAACAGAGGCTGTGGAAGACATTTTTGAGAACGCGGAAAATGACAGCCTTGTTATCATTCATACAGGTACAAATGATGTCATGCAAACCCAATCGGAGGAGCTGATGGAGAAGTACAGAAAGATGATCCGACGCTACAAGGAGAAAACTAATCATATTTTAATTTCATGCATACTCCCAAGGATTAATGCAGGGAATGCCTTCTTCAGCAGAGCATTTAGTATAAATAACAGAGTCAAGACACTTTGCGTACAGGAAGGAGTTGAGTTCATCGACACGTGGAACCAGTTCTACGAGCAGCGAACACTATTTGCGAATGATGGACTGCACTTGAATGCTGTTGGTTCTGCCTGTCTCGGTCGTTTGCTTAGTGATGCTGTAAGTTTTTTCTGGAGAAAAAAACAGACATCACGGGAGGCAAACGCAGATGTCATGCAGCCGGACAAATCAGTATGTAATGGAAGCTCCTAACATTGGAAAAGAAAACATATTAAAGCCATTCTTGCTAATGCGTTTAGTCTACATAATAAATTTTCTTATTTAGATGCCCTTGTCTTTACCGACGATTATGATGTAACTGGTATAACAGAATCGTGGGTAGATACTGAACAGAGAGTTTTTCTAGCAGAATTTAATTTACCAGGCAATCACATTTTCAGTAGCAAAAGGAAGAATCGAACAGGGGGCGGTGTGTTGTTATACATAAAATCAGGATTTCATCCAGCCAAAATTACCAAGCCATGTATTGAAAACATTGACACTATTTACATTCAGCTAAGAAATGAATCTTGTCATAAAATCACCATTGGGGTAATTTATCGTCCACCTGGTCAACCACTCAACATTGATAACGAAATCTACAATCAAATTGCCGAAATATCTTGTATGCAAAGCACGGTAATATTTGGTGATTTTAATTTACCAGTTCCAAAATGGGGAGAAGCCCTATCCTCACACACAGGGTTAGACCTGTATACAAACTTGCAGGAAAGTTCTTTATATCAATTTGTAAATTATCCGACCGTGGATCTAACATCCTAGATCTTGTCTTCCCCACATCAGAAAATGTTGAGTGTAACGAAATTGTAGGAGAAGAATTTAGTAGAAGTGATCATTGCATAGTTACATTCAACATTAAAGTCTGTGAAGATAGTGTCAGGGCCAGTTGTGAGAAAGTGCCTGACTTTAAGAGAGCAAATTTTAAGAAATTAAAGGCAATTAAAGGTGCAGGCGACTGGCATCCCATTGTTCAAACTTTAGATATCAATGATGCTTGGAATTTTTTTACGGAAACTCTCAACAGTGCTGCCAGGTTATGCATTCCAATGCGCAACAGAAGGCCTGCCAAAAATTCTAAACCCAAATGGTGGAACTCCGACATTAAACATTGTCTGAAAGCCAAAAATCTTGCATATAAAAACTATAATACCAAAAAGAGTCAAAGTTATAAAAATGATTACGATGCCCTTCGAAGAAAAGCCAAAAAATTAATTAAGTGCAGTAAGAAAAACATTGAGGCACATATTGCAAGTATCAGTAAATCAAATCCCAAAGAATTTTTCAGTTACATAAGAAGCAAAAAGGTAATAACTCCAACAATCGGTCCCTTGATCACAGATAACGGAGAGCACACTGATGATGAAACTATGATGGCGAAAATTCTTAATACGTTCTTCGGATCAGTATTGACAACAGAAAATATACATACAATTCCTGCTGTTTCCCCCATTCCTATAGAAGAAGGCAACATAATTACTGACATCACAATTAGCGATCGCGACGTACTGCTTGCAATAAACAAATTAAAAGAGAATAAAACACCAGGACTAGACAAAATATCTCCACTTGTATTGAAGGAACTACAGAATGAAATATCAAAGCCTTTGTCTGAACTTTTCAACTTATCACTTAAGAGCAGTAAGGTGCCACATGAATGGAAGCTTGTCAACGTAATCCCAATATTCAAAAAGGGCAACAGAGCCCAACCAGAAAACTACCGCCCAATTAGTTTAACATCGGTGGTTTGCAAATTGCTCGAAACTATTATCAGAGAGAAGTTTGTGAAACACTTAGAAATAAACAAACTCATCAAAGATTCACAACATGGTTTTCGTAATAATCGCTCTTGCCTCACGAATCTGCTGGACTTTTTCAATGATATAATGAATATGTATGATGAGACTAAATCTCTTGATGAGGTCTACCTAGATTTTCAAAAGGCCTTTGACAAAGTTCCACACAAAAGACTCCTTCAGAAGCTAAAGGCACATGGTTTCAGCGGCAGTGTTCTTGGTTGGGTAGAAAATTGGCTGTCTGGACGAAAGCAAAGAGTTGTAATTAATGGAAAAGAGTCAGACTGGATAAACGTTACAAGTGGAGTGCCACAGGGTTCCGTGTTATGTCCTATTCTTTTCTTAATATATGTAAATGATATTGAAGAAGGATTGTGTTGTAAGATTTCAAAATTTGCTGATGATACTAAAGTAGGTAACAGAGCAAATACAGTACTGCAAAGGCAAGCAATTCAGAGAGATCTTGATAAGCTGTTAAACTGGGCCCAAGTTTGGCAAATGGATTTTAATATTAATAAATGCAAGGTACTAAACATTGGCAGTAAAAATGTAGGAGCTAGTTATAGCATGAAAAAGACTTAGGAGTTATAATAACAGACGATTTGAAACCAAGCAAACAATGTACAGAAGCAGTGAAAAAGGCCAAAAAATTGAGTAGATTCATAGGCAGAGCACTTGAGTATAAGTCCGATAATATCATCCTCACTTTGTATAATTCCTTAGTACGCCCGCACTTGGAGTAATGCGTTCAGTTTTGGTCACCGTATTACAAAAAGGATATGGAAAAGCTTGAAAGAGTGCAGCGAAGGATGACAAAAATGATACCTAGATTGAGAAATAAACCGTACGAGGAACGTTTAGAAGCCTTGAATCTCTTTACCTTAACTAAACGGAGGATACGAGGAGATTTAATTCAAGTATTCAAAATATTCAAAGGACAAGATAACATGGCTGTCAATAAATACTTCACAGTTGATCACTCGAATTATACTAGAGGCAATGGACATAAAATAATTGGCAAACGATTCCAGTCACATGAAGCTAAGCATTTCTTCTTCAATGGAGTTGTAAATATATGGAATAAATTGCCCTCCAATGTAGTAAATTGTAATACAGTACTAACCTTTAATGGTTGCCTGGATAAATATTTGTCGTCTAACCCCCTGCTTACTATGTTTACTCCCGAATAAAACACTTGCATAAATTTTTATTTTATTCTTTTCTTTTAGAGCCTGGATCAATTTACTAAATGCAAATATATGCACGGTGATAATGTTTTAAGTTTCTTCCCGCAGAGCCCAACTGAGACCACGGGATCACTATATTTACGTGTATCTGTAACTTTTGAATTCCTGCAGAGTCCAACTGAGACCATGGGATTATTAGCTATATTCACGTGTATCTATTTCTTTTGAATTCCCGCAGAGTCAAACTGAGACCATGGGGTTACTGTATTCACGTTGTCATGTCTACAGAGTCTCATCGTCCGCAGACGCCCCATTAACTCAGTGTACCCGTACATAGTGTCATGTGTTATTTATTTATTCGATTCTTCATCGTACTTTACTACTTTCTCTTTCAGGTTATTCATACTGGTAGATTATAGATAATGTATTATATAATGTAGCTTTTCCTTTTCAGTCTTTTCTACAAAATTTCCATGTCAGTTTTTCCATGCTGCATGGTGGTCTTTCTCACTTTTTCTTGCCAGTTTTGGCTGGAAGGTTTGGAGGTGGTGGGAGCCTTCTAGCTTTACTATCCTTATCCTTCAGCATGTAGAGTTAGATCTTGTAGTCATTGCCTACTCTGTAACAAACAGCCTCGATAGGACCATAAGGTCTGTTGCTGTTTGCTTTCCTATGTACTCCTATGTACTACATGACCCCCTATCATCCCCAAGGGAAAGGGATCACCGAGCAGATGCATTGGACCCTGAAGTCGGTCCTTTCTGCCTTAAGTCAGGGCCACCCTCTTCGCTGGCCCCATTTTCTCCAGCCATGTCAGATTGCCATGAATCAGGCAGTCCATACATCCACGGGACAGCGACCCTTCTTCGTCGCCTTCTCTCACCATCCACCTAGGCTGGTTGGTGCACCATTACTCTCCGTCATCGGTGAGGAAGACGAGATGGCTGTTACCCATGCAATCATTTGGAAAACACACCGGAAGGTGACGCGTCAGTATAGAGACGTGGCTAAGGTAGAAGAATCAAGTGGTTGGAGTTGGAACCCTTGTGTGGATTAAGAATGAATCTGTAACGTCTGGTACGTGTTGAAAACTTAATGTGAACTGAGACGGTCCATATCGTGTAGTGGAAGTGTTGATGGATGGAAGTGTGTATGTGGCAGAAAATGTGTTCACAGGGAAAAAGATACAAAGAGCCACAGGACAAGTAAAGCCCTATTACAGTGGGGAAGAGTGGCTCTTAGAGCCCCTGGAAGAAGCCTTTGAACCTGGTTCAATGGATGGACAATTACCACCCCATGAGTGACGCCTTCCCTGGAGACTTATTGAGGAATGTTGAGTGAAGCTGGTTATGGCAGTATTAATTTAAGTGAAGGACAGAGAAATGTGTGCAGGTCAGACTGTCTGACTATTGACTGTGTCTAGAGTTCATTGAAGTTTGGGTTAAAGGTGCAGCCCAGTTCAGTGGGAAACTTCGATAGCCTTAATTCAAGGGAAAACCATGGAACCCCCTCAAGATACAGTCAGCATGGTCTAGTATGGGACAGTGACTTCAGGACCTGACAGGCGCTCATCAATACTAGGTGGAGAGCTGGAAGCGTAAGAGTGAATGAATGCAAGTGTGAATGTGATGGTAAGTTGTGTGAATGGGAAGCGCCCCGGAGACGATCCTGGAAGCGAAAGTCCAGGTCAGTCCGGATGAGATGAACATGTTGCCACCCAGGCAGGAGGTTGGCTGGGGCACATCTCTCCAATGAATTAGGGGAATTTTGTCGTGACAGAGAAGCGACCCCCTGGGGTACGCGATTATTCATGGACCGACAGGTGCTACTTATTGTAGGGAAGAGTCAGGGAAATCTTTATCTTGAGTTCGCAGAGGGGTTCACAGACAATTGTTTCAGTCCGTCCCGCCTGCACACACATCCCTAGGAAGTGTAGATGAGTGCATTGATTGTTGACTTCCGATGTTATTTTTTTTCCTCCCGGAGGAAGGACCCGTGAAGTGCTGTAATTTTACGTTAATATAAGATAGTAATATAAGTGTAGTCTTAGGCTTAAATAGTATTGTAAATATAACTGCAATGCTTAGCCGTTAACCCGTCCAGTCCCGACCGTTTTTTTAACCCAGCCTACCCCCAGGTCCCGACCGATTTTCAACTTTTTGTTTTTTGATTGAAACCTTCGCTTCTGGTGAGAAACATCGAAAATTCATAGAGAAATCGCGATCCTGAAGTTAGAAATATTGATACAGGTGTCACTCAAGCTTGAATTCCCCTTCTTTTTCAGGGTGTCTGGCTAAAGAAAACGAACTCTGGAAGGGTTAACTTTTTTTTTTTATGCATGGAAGAAGGAACCAAAGGCCATGGGCCTGCATACTGTTCCTTCCAAGAAAAAGCAAAAACATTACAAAAGAGAGCCAAATTCAAGATCCGTTCAATTCGAGATGCCTGGACACACTGCGTTTGAAAGACTGGAGATCATAGGAAGTAGGGAATACAGACAGAGGAAGACAGTTCCAGAGTTGACCAGTTGTATAAATAAACGACTGGGAGTAACGGTTAACTCTTGCATTAGAGAGTTGGACAGAAAAGGGATGAGAGTTTGTTGCTAGACGGGTACTACGTGCCCGTCGTAGAGGTGGGGGGATGCAAGCAGACAGTTCAGAGGAACAGTGACCATTGAAGGAGCGATAGAAGAGAGATAAAGATGCAACAGTGCGGCGAAGAGACAAAGGTTGAAGGGAATCAGTAAGAGGAGGAGAGTTAATGAGA
>JAGKTI010023786.1:0-14651 GCA_018397915.1 Birgus latro
AAGGAGGAAAAAAGGAAGGAAGGAAAGGAAAGGAAAAAAGGAAGGAAGGAAAGGAAAGGAGGAAAAAAAGGAAGGTAGGAAAGGAAAGGAGGAAAAAAGGGAGGAAGGAGAGAAATGGAGAGAGAGAGAGGTGGAGGAAAGAGGGGGTGTGAAGGGAGGGAGGTGGTGGAGGAAACTAGTGGAGGGAGGGAGGGAATGTGGGGGTAGGTGGAATGTGGCGTGGTTGGGTCAGTCAGGCTGCAGCAATCACTGGTGAAGGGGTACAGTTTGGGTAAGACTTTCTCTTTCCATTGATTGCCTCGTTGGTGAGGATATTGAGTTGAATTGATGATGAAACTTGCCTCAGTGTTTCTAAAGCTGCCTCGGGTGATTGCAATGGTACCTTTCTCTCTATTAATTGCCTCGTTGGGGAGGATATTGAGTTTATTTGTCAACTTGCCTCAGTGTTTCTACAGCTGCCTCAGGTGATTGCAATGGTACGGAAATAGCAGGGCAGAGCTGGGTGTGCACTTTGGCTGGGGTGTGTGGGTGTAGTGTGGGGTGTGTGTATGTGTGTAGATTTTTGGGTGTGTATGTGTGAAGGTTTTGGGTCTGTATGTGTGTAGATTTTGGGTGTGTGTGTGTGTAGATTGGGTGTATGTGTGTGTGATTGGAGTGTGTGGAGATTGGGGTGTATTTGTGTGTGTGTGGGTTTGTAGATTGGGGTATATGTGTGGAATTTTGGCTTTCAATTTTTGCATATTCATGGTTATTAAGGATTTGTGTGTGTGTGATGGCTTACAAGGCTTTTCTTTTTCAGGGGTGTGAGTTGGGGAGAGGGCACCCTGACAGTGAAGAAAAGAAGGACCTGGAGGTGAAGCAATGTGTGGGCATCCTCTCCAGCATCGTTCATGAGAGAGACTGCTACCACACTACCACAACCATCACTTTGGGGGACATTTACTTGGATACTTAACAGGTGAATATGCCAAAACCTTCTCAATTATTATTTATTATTATTAATATTTATGCCTGCAGCCTCCATATGGCTTTTGTGGTGAGTTAGGTGTATAACTTTTTCAGCTCTCTAGGGCCAAGTGTAGTCAGATTGGGAGGGCAATTTTGAGTAGTAACCAAGGAGATTCGTGACCAAGGCTCTTCGTAAAGATCCCTAACCCTTTTCAGTTACTTCTTTGCCAAGTGTAGTCAAAGATGGAAAATAAAACCCACGCTTGAAGACAAAGAATATATGTACCAAACAGTTTCAATGGACACTGCCACCATCTTCAGTGGCCAAGATAGAGAGAGGGAATGACATTTTGACAGTACAAGGGCTCCATTTTGTGTGTGTGTGTGTGTGTGTGTAGTGTGGAAGGGAGGGGTAAAGGTGAGGTGATGGGGTGTATTGTAAGCAGGGATTTCCCAAGAGTGAAAGGGGGGGGAAATCACCAGACAGGTCAGGTGTAATTCCTGTCTGACCTCACCTGTGTCGGGACATTTCCACCAGGGACCTCATTATAGGACCTAGCTTGTACAGTCACGCTCCCTAATTTAGACCCACCCCGATCCAAGCCCAGAGCTGAGGGAGGCAGTAGCCAGGACTCTTAAACGAACGCATTTATTTATTAAGAGAAATAATATATTCAGGTCTTACCTTTTTTTATGCCCTGTGTTTTCCAGAATTTACTGTCTAATACCATCCAGCATTGTCCTCTTCAGTAAATGATTGTTTCATATGAGGTGAGGGTGGAAAGGAGTGCAGTAAGGTGGAGAATGAATGTTGGATGTGAGAGGGAGGAGGGGTTTGAGTGGGGGAGGGGGGGCTAGTAAACGCGTTTGTTTAAGAGCCGTGGCTACTGCCTTCCTCAGCTCTGGGCTTGGCTTGGGGTGGGTCTAAATTATGGAGCGTGACTGTACATGCCTTCACTAAGGTTGAAATTCTCGTATTTTTGGATACACATGCCTTCAGTGTGGGTGTTTTACCTATAAATTATCACAGTTTCTTGCCAATAAACTAGCCCCTGTAGTAGGTACAGTATCCTCAGCACACTTAAAGAACTCCTCGGATTTTATAGAAAATTAAATCACGACTTTTTCTCCAGTAAAATGGTTAGCTTCGATGTTGATTCATTGTTTACCAAAGTTCCCATTAATGATGTTTTGGAATTTCTAGCTAAAAAATTGCTGGAATGTGACTGACTTGGGTATGCCAGCTGACTGTTTCATAGAACTCGTAAAACTGTGTGTGACATTGAATGCTTTCTCATTCAACAACAACTTCTACATGCAACGTTTTGGTATGGGTTCTCCATTGTCACCCATTTTAAGCAATTTATATATTGAGTATTTTGAAATGGAACTACTGCCAGGAGTTTCTCCCCCTCAACTCGTTTGGTTTCGTTATGTTGATGACATTTTCATTTTGGCCTTCAGCACTTGATAATTTTGACGTCACACCTAAATAATCTTGCTCCTTCCATTAAATTTAAAGTTGAGTCGGAGAATGAGGGTGTTCTTCCTTTTCTTGATGTACTAGTGATGAAAAATCATTCACTTAGCTTTAAGGTGTATAGAAAACCAACCAGTTTTAACTTGTTCATTCATTACTTTTCGTGTTACCAGTCTGCCACAAAATTGTCTGTCATCTCATCAATGTTCCTTAGAGCCCCTAGAATTTGCAGTCCAGAACACATACAAGAAGAAAATAATCTCATTTGGGAAATCTTCCAAAACTTAAGGTATCCCAAATGGTTCATTAAAAAAGCATGCCTTAAAGCTAGGCAATCTTTCTACGTACCTAAAAACCCCTCCACAGGAAAGGAACGCTTCCTCACTTTGCCTTATGTTGCAGACTTGAATATGTTAAAGTTAACAGGCTACAGCAGTGATGTAAATATAGCATTTAGGTATACTTCCACCATCAGATCAATGTTAGTAAAGAACAAATGTACAACATAGTCAGAAGCGGGCATATATAAAATTCCTTCCAAAGACTGTGAACTAGTTTACATAGGAGAAACAGGTTGAAGTTTGGAAACACGGATTAAGGAACATAAGTATGCCATAAAAACATGTAATTTAAATAATGCAATATTTAATCATGTTTGTGAAGCCAACCACAGAATTGACTGGCAAGGTAGTCATCTACTGTATAAAAGTCAAGACTTTCGGAAACGAAAGATTATTGAAGGCATGTGTATCCAAAAATATGAGAATTTCAACCTTAGTGAAGGCATGTACAAGCTAGATCCTATAATGAGGTCCCTGGTGGAAATGTCCCTTCCCACACTGACACAGGTGAGGTCAGACAGGAATTACACCTGACCTGTCTGGTGGTGTCCCCCCCTTTCACTCTTGGGAAATCCCTGCTTACAGTCCACCCCCTCCCACCTCACCTTTACCCCTCCCTCCCACACACACACACACACGCATAAAATGGATCCCTTGTACTGTCAAAATGTCATTCTCTCTCTCCATCTTGACCACTGAAGATGGTGGCAGTGTCCACCGAAACTGTTTGGTACATATATTCTTTGTCTTCAAGTGTGGGTTTTATTTTCCGTCTTTGATTATCATGCAAGAGTGATTCATCCAGCCAAGTGTAGTCAGATTGGAAAGGTAATTTTGACAAGTAACCAAGGGGACTCATTGCTTAACTCAGGCTAAAATTCCATGCAGAAATCACGATCCCAAACCTTTTAGCAGTTAATGGCCAAGTGTAGTCAGATTGGGAGTTATTTTGACTAGTAACCAAGGGTACTCATTCCCTGACTAAGGCTCACACCCCATACAGAGACTATGTAAAGATCCCTAATTCCTTTTCAGTTAGCTGATGGCCAAGTGTAGTCAGATTCAGATGGTAATTTTGGCTAGTGATCAAGGAGACTCATTCCATACTGATGACCATGGAAAGGATATCTGCCTATAGCATTAGCTTGTTCTGCCACTGAACTGTGTGAGATGGAATGCATAAGGCAAAATGTCTGCCAAGTAGATGGTAGAAGTAGAAGTGTTATCTACTGTATAATTCTCTACTCTGTGTCAATAATTTGTACTATATTTGTACAATCATTGCAGCGGTACTGTGGCGGCACGGGGTTCCTGTGGGTGTGGATGGAGTATCGATAGCCTGGTGCTCTGTGACGGCGCAGGGTTCCTGTGGGTGTGGATGGATTATTGATAGCCTGGTTCCAGAGAGATGGCAGCCTGATTCCATTGCAAGAGGAGTGATGGGAGACTGCCTGGAGGACTTGAAGCAGCAGCAGAGCCTTGACTGTGTGGATAGTGGTGTATGTCTGTTCATTGCAAGTATAGTACTGTCTCCTGTCTCTTTCCTGTCTATCTCCTGTCTCTTTCCTGTCTCCTGTCTCTTTCCTGTCTCCTGTCTATCTCCTGTCTCTTTCCTGTCTCCTGTCTCTCCTGTCTCTTGTCTTTCTCTGCTCTCTCTTCTGTCTTGTCTCTTGTGTGTCTGTCTTGTCTCCTGTCACTCCTGTCTGTCTGTTAGTATAGGCAGGTAATTATGGAGGGCTGAATTGAGCAAGGACACTCATTCCTACACTGTAGCCAAGGATGAGATGGAGGGACGGAGTGGAGAGATGGGAGGGGGTGTAAGTTGGAGGGATGGAGTGAAGATATGAGTAGATATGGGAGGGAAGGATGTGAGTATATGGTAGAGGGAAGTGTGCATTGGAGGGATGAGAGAGGGGGTGTGAGCTGGAGGGATTGAGGGATGAGAGGGGGGGGGTGAGCTGGAGGGAGGGCAAGTAAATGGCAGAGGACAGGGCAGTGTGGAGGAACTTTGTGGCCACACCTTACAGGATTAAGGTGTCTGGCAGTAGATAGAATAGATAATTAACTTACTTTCCTGTTGGTGTGGCAGTGGTAATGTCCAGTGAAAAGGCCTGGTAACCAAGGACACTCATTACTACCTCCATAACTGTAAAATTAATGAAACTGTAGTCACTTAAGTACTAAAGTTGAGAATAGACCAGTTCCATCAGGTGAAGGACAGACTACAGTATAGCTAAGTGGTAAGATTTTTTTCATGGTTGAGTAATTGAGATGAGGCACCGATTTTAGCCTTAAATTGGTATAGATTTTTTGTGCTTTTGTAGTTTGATACAGCTTAATGCCAGATTGACATTACCTTGCCTGTACACCATTGCCCTAGGCCTTCTTAAATAGCATAATTAACAAGTCATTTAGATACAGATGGAGGAAGTTAACAGCTTATACAGTAGACTGTGCCAGAAAGATTAGGGAATAGATGATACCTTATGTCCTAACAGATGTGTCCAGTGTGGGTGAAGGCAGTGGTAAAGTATGTCAACACAGGTGATTGTAGACATTTAATGTCCATTGCACTGGGCATGTGGAGGGAATGGAGGATGCCAACTGGGTGCAGAGGGAGAGAGGTGTGAATGTTGAGGGTAGAGTTGAGAGGAAGGGGTAGATTGAGATGGTTTGGGAGGAAGGAGTGGATTGTGTTGGTGCTGTGTTGAGGAGGGGTAGATTGAGATGGTTTGGGAGGAAGGATGGGACTGGAGTGTATTGGTGGTGTGATGAGGAGGGGTAGATTGAGATGGTTTGGGAGGAAGGATGGAACTGGATTGTATTGGTGGTGTGATGAGTAGGGGTAGATTGTGATGGTTTGGGAGGAAGAATGGAACTGGATTGTATTAGTGCTGTGATGAGGAGGAGTAGATTGAGATGGTTTGGGAGGAAGGATGGGACTGGAGTGTATTGGTGTTGTGATGAGGAGGGGTAGATTGAGTTATAAATTTAAGTGCATCCTGTATTATTTGTGTCCTTGCTTCCTGCCCTTCCTCACCCCAGCATTAGGCGGAAAAGATCGGATGAAGGAAAATGAAGATTGTTCCTAGATAGTTCACTGTTTGCATTTGCTTAACTTGAATAGGGAAGCAACATTATACTGTATAGGAAGAAATGCATGGGTTACCAGGCAGATATGGGTGTTAACATATTTCACTGGGAAACTTATTTACTAGAGTAAAGCCCTTAACTTAGTTGTGGGGTCAAGGTATCTGCTTTTTAATCTGGGGGGACTTGAGGCTGAAATTGCCCTTCTGCCGCCCACCATTCTCCTTTTGAGAGAGAGGTACTGGTACACAGCTGTATTGGATGGTTTGATACAGCCTTCAGTTATGTCCTTCAGCACAAGAGTTAACTGTTGTTACTGTTTACTGTTGTAGTTTATGGGTTGAATTGTGAAGGATATTTGCACTTCAGGGCAGTTGGACGAGGGCAACTTGATAGCAGAGGAGGCTGCCCCTGCTGTTACGTTGTGTGGTGGTAGACATTCTCCACCACCACCACCACCTGTGATGTAGGGGAGCAACTTGGCAGGATACTAAAAAGGTGAGTACCTTTAACAATGTTATACTTACCCACTTAGGTGCCAGGCTGTTGAAATAACCATTGATGGACCCAGTGGAGTGTTTGGTACATCTTGTATAGTTTTCTGTACATCTTGCTATGGTACTGGCTTTTGCTGATTGGAATTACTTGCAGTAGGTGTGTACCAGTTAATTGACAGTGCTAATTACTATTATTATTATTGTAAAGTTTGGCATGAGAACTTAAAGTCGGAAGTTAGAATTGTGGAAATGGGATTAGAGAGGAATGGGTGTGTGGAGTTTGTAGAATGGATAGGATAAAAAATAATGTGATTTGTGAAAAGCGTGAAGTAAGGAAGTCTGTCACTAGTAAGACTTGAAGGGTGTTTGCTTGGATGGTATGGTTATGTGGAGAAAATGTATAGGAATAGAGTAGTGAAAAGGGTATATGTGACTGATGCCACATGTAATACTGTCACAGCTTGCTCATACAGTATCATACAAAATTAACTGGGAAAAGTGCAAGATGATGAGGATTTACTATTATTTTTATTATTATTTAGTGGTAGGTGGAGGCACCCACCATCCACTCACTCGATGTAGTGCTGCTCTCAGGTGTCTGCTCTTTCCTCTCCTCCATCCTTCTTTCCTTCAATCCTCTTCTGTCTTTCTCTCCTTCATTCTTTCCTCTTCCTTCTGCCTGTGGGTGACTCTACACTCCCTCTTCTGTCTTTCTTTCCTTCATTCTTTCCTCTTCCTTCTGCCTGTGGGTGACTTTACACTCCCTCTTCTGTCTTTCCTTCATTCTTTGCTCTTCCTTCTGCCTGTGGGTGACTCTACACTGTGTGACAAGCCAAATGGTTTCCTGTACACCAGGAAACCATTTACTACGCTGCAATCGGATTGAGCCAGTGAAGGTTTATATCCAAGGGGTGGTTGGGGTTTATTGTTCACATAATGCCATTCAGGGATTAGTGAGGCAGGTCACTCTCATCTTAAATGTCAGGATCAACTTGCCTAGCCCTGGGCTCCTACTCTCCTCTGTGGGGTGACATAGGATTGGATAATGAATGAATGAAAAAAAATGCTAACGATATCCCAGGAAGTGATCATTGCCACCCCTTGGGCCTCATTCTTAACTTTTCCATATATAATTTTATTAGTGTTTGGAGAGTTGCAGCAGAAATCAGACAGCCAGTATTACCCCTTCACTAAAGAACATATCCCCAGAGCTGGATAAAACCATTGGGTGTGGGCAGGAGTGAATTAACACAACAGGAAGCTGCCTTACATTCTGCTGTAACGATTTATTTTAGGGGTTAAACCTAAGTCATTTGGAGACACCTGCATTCAAAAGGAAGCTCCCTAACACCTCTTCCTTAGCTATTTATTTAGGGAAATCAGCCATGTCTTATATGCAGATTTTTGCATTTCCAAGTTCCATTGGTACTTGTTCTCTCAAATGCCTTGATTTTATTTTTGATGGAGAACGACAGTTGGGTGTGGAAGGTGATAAATGGCAGTGTAGGGTTGTGAGAGGCAGACTGAAAAAGACCTGGGGTGAAGTCATGGGGTGTGACCTCAGGGATAAAGGACTGAATAGGGAGTCTGCCAGAGATTGAGCAGTGTGGAGAGCTGCCATTAGGTTACGAAGGCCGACGCATTCAGGCACGTTGGAGCCTTTATAAACAATACGATAGCAGTATTTCCAGATTCTGTTAATCCTGTACTTTTTGAACTGGAAGATATTGCCTTATTAACCCCATCAGAGTTGTAAGTCCTCCCTGAGTTGTAAAATGCTTGGTGGTGGCAAGAATAAAAACAAAAAATCACTAAGGAAGAGGTGCTAGGGAAGTTAGGGAGGTTGAATTAATCTATGACTGTTTCCCTTTAACCATTGACTAAATTGTGGTGTCCTACTGCCAGTGACTTACCCTGGGGATGGGGGGACTGGACACTTGGCCAGTAACCCTGCTTGTCGTAAGGGACAACTAAGAGGAACCTTTTTGTCTAATCTTTCCCTCAATACTGTCCTCTCCTCTACTCCCCCACCTCTTCTTGATATTTCCTTAATTCTTTTGGCCTTTAGTTCCCCCCTACTCCTCTCAGGCTGGACACTGGTATTATGACATGGACAATTTAAGGACCTGCCATTAACACGGCCCCATCCTGCCTTCCTCCCTGTGCTGTAACACCAGACTGTTTCATCGCCAAGCGTCTTGATGGCCAAAGCTGCTTCCGTGCCAGTCTTGGTGCCGTGTAGCCAGTGTGACTTGGTGCTGGTTCACTAGTCCTTCCTGCCACCAGTGATAAGCTCGTAAATGCAGCGTCAGGCCTACTTCACTGAAGCATTATTGACTTTGTTCATTTCTTGTTTGGGAAGGATTTTTTAACTGTTCTAGCTTACTCATGGAATGCAAACTTTGAAATAGTCTCCAGAATTACTTCAGTAGATATAGATGGATGGATAGATAGATATAGATGGATAAAAAAGCAGACAGGGAGTGTGGTGAATTATCTTTGGTGTATTAGCAGTGGTGACAGTTTTTGCTGTCTTGAAAAATGTTAAGGTGCTGTTGGCTGATGTTTATAATCTGTCAGGCTGATGCTACTGTATTTACTGTAGATGCCTGGTGGTCCAGTGGGTTTAGGTGGATGTGCTGTGAAATATTACTGGGTCTGTTCACCTGTGGCAAAGCCAGCAGGTCTTGGAGTGGATTTTTTTTCCCTCTCTCTTCAAGGAAAGTTTAAATATCGGCTCTTGGAGAGCTGAGAGTGATTTTCTTATGAAATACAAAGCTGCTCAGCCTGAAATTGTGTTGATGTATCATGTCAGCTGTTGCCTAAGCTGATTATTGGGTGCATTTTAAGTTGACTTTAGGGAGGCAGTGTGGCAACTTACGAAATACGAAGTTGTTCAGCTTGAAATGTTGATTAAATATGTCAGCTGTTGCATCAGCTGAATATTAAGCAGTTATCAATTCTGGCCGTAAGGAGCCACTGTAATAAACGTTTCACATTGAGTTTGAGAGAGAAATTTACACCTTGGCAGCAGGTGTGTGCAGATAGTGTCTTGTTGTTTAGGTACAGAATTTATACTTGTGGTGTTGAGTGTAGACAATGCAGTTGGCTGCTGTTTGAAGGGTAGTTGTGATAGTGTGGTAGATTAGGTAAGTGTAGATCAGGTTTGGGTGGTGGGTGCCTCAGCAAGCCCAGCTTAGTATTTCAGTGTTTTGTAGGGGTTCAGTTCCTTCAGATGTAAACACAGCAGCTAATGTGTTCTTGTATTTGCAGGAAACGTGACATCTGACAAGATTTATGAAGATACAAGATGACAAGATCAAGCCGTGTGTGTAAATGCATTTGTCCAAGAAGATTGGTAAAGTGTTAAAACTCCATCTCTTTCCTTTTGCTTTAACTTGGCCTAAAAATACCTTTGCTAGTCATGAAGAAGGGTTGTGGTGTTTAATGACAGAAAATTAAAGTAATTTAATCCAAAGTGTTTAGCTATACTGGATTAGATAAACTTAGTGATGCTTGTCATCAATTGCTGTGCAAAGGTTGTAGAGGCAATGCTGTTTTTGTTTTTGCTACTGAACTAAGTGAATTAAGCTGTCAGAGGAAAACCCTGGGCCAAGTTAAACTGAAAGAACTGTAGTTGTGTGTACAGAAAGTCCTCATTTATGCCAGGCTCATATGAAGAAGTGGTGTATTTTGTGCCCAGGCTTATCTCAACATGAACAAGGTGGCTGAATTGGCCCTTATCCTGTAGTGCACCATTTTCCTTTGTGGGACGATAGGGAAGTATAAGACTAGTAATCAAGGAGACTCCTGTACATCACCATCCTTGGAGGATGAGGGAGGGAGTTTGAGGGATGTTTTGTTTAATGGGATTGTGAAATGAAGGACCAGTTACTGCTGCTACCACAGGCAATCAACAACCCCTTGCAGGGCCACCCCACAAAGTGAACCAGTGTTCCCTTATGATTAACAGTGTCCTGCAGCAGCGAGGTGTGGCCAAGAGAAATAGAAATGACAGGAAGGAAAGGCAGAAGTAGGGAGAGAGGACAAACTCATCGATGAGTTGAAGGTGTAGGCAGTACCACAGTGCAACCTCGATGATTCAAACCTCAAACGCTTGGAAACCTCAAGTTGGAATACCTTAGTTTATGAATTCTGTAATAATTATTTCCCAGTGTTAGCTCACCAGTGCCCCCAGACACTGGCCTATAAATTGCCAGCTACACTTACCCAATGCTATTGCACTGGGTTGGTATTTATCACAGTCCTTATGATTTTTCACAACCAAGCACTCGCATCTCCCAAATCGCTCACAGTTGTAAAAACTTCCTAGGAGTTATTTACCAATGCTCTCACAACTGTGATTATGAATACTCCTCGGACTTGCTTGTGAGTGTGAAAACGTGCGACACTTAACGAAAATGGGCAACCTGTAGGTCGTAAAATAATCTTGTCTGACGGTTATTTACTACAAAATTCAACTAAGAGTATTGATAAGTGAATCTTGACATGTCGATTTTCCCAGATTTAATGATACTTATTCTCCAGTATACAATTATTATTGGCAACAACATACCGTTTCTGTCTGAACGCTTCACGTTTATGTACTCACACACAAAATAAACAGTGATTATCACCGCAAAGGCATACATCAGTTCAGTGTGAGATGGATGTGCAGCAGTCTTCCCAACATCACCCACTTGTTCCTTCATATTGTTACTGTGTTATTTTAACATTCTTTCATGAAGCAGTTAAACTCGAAACGCCATACTTCACTCTTTTCCGATCATCGTGTGGCATAACTTAACCAGCCAAGCAAATAGCAGGCATTGTACTGAAAAAATGGCCCATAGGAGTAAGCATCAAGTTGTACCATGTCCAGTACTTCTAACAGTATGTAGAAGACGTGTCAGATGTGTTCTTAATGCTGTGTGACCTGATATTTTAGTCACATCCAACCAATGATTCCTTCCAACCTGTTTAGGAATACTTGTACCTCAGTGTCAGAGGTTTAGAAAGTGATGCAAAAGATGAGTACCAGTACATCCATAAATCATACTTATTAATTAAAAAAAAAGATTTATGAGGAAAGTAACCATCATGTAATGTTATTTATTGTATTCTAATTTATCGTAGAATTTACTAAAATGGAGGAACTGGAGTGAATGTACTACATTATACAAAAGCTTAATGAAAACAGTGCTAATAAAAAATATTGAAACTTTTGAGTGATGAAAGCTTTTCAATTACAACAGTGTTCTGCACTGTGTTCAAAATTGCCTTAGATTTAACAGTAATGGAGGAACTGTGAGCCAAAAGAAATGCATTAAAGAAAAACTATGACTTTACTGGCAGCTCATGTCTCTACGAGGGTAAAAATTCCGTGGACGACGGATTCGTTGTTGTTGCAGTCAATCAGCCATCTTGCCTCTCTAGCACATGTGAAAACTCCCAAGTCCTTGTGACAGCTACCTGCTACTCACAACTGGGACCCTGAGATGTGAATATTCACAATGCTTGTGAGACATGCTAAATAGCTCTTAGGAGTTTTCACAAGTTTATGAACACTGACAAGACTTATGGTCATAAGGAATTAGGAGCAATAGATAGATAGATAGATAAATACCGGCCCTGATCACCTTAGTACAAAGTGTCTGGTTGTTCATTAAAAATATCCTTTCCTCCTTGTGGTTATGAAGCTGTGTTCTTTGATTCAGTTGTATCATATTTAGATTTCACCGCAATTGTGGCTTCAAAAAGGTGTGCTGGCTTTACTGATTTGTGCATTGCTGTGAAAAGAAGTATTCAGTATAACAGTGCAGCAGAAGTACACAGTATGTATATGTGTTGAGACTGTTGTGTTGGAAATGACCATGTATGACCTAAAACATTGAAAGTACTCAGTTGTGTACCGGCTGACACCAGAGTAAATAAGTCATTGCAGGTGTTGTCAAAGATAGTGGTGGTGTTAAACCTGACAGTATATCACATTACAAAGCAGTGTGATAAGAGTGTTCTTTGTCAGGTGAAATTGTGGCAAATATTCCTTTATCCCACACCACCACGGAACACCGCTTGTCACACGTCAACTAATTTACTCCCCTTTGACATAAGCCTTATTGTTGGCAGGCAGTAGTCTTGGTATAATTCTCAGACTGTTTGCATCACTGTTAAATCCCTTTTGACGTAAGCCTTATTGTTGGCAGGCGGCAGTCTTGGTATAATTCTCAGACTGTTTGCATCATGTTAAATCACTGTGCAATCTATTTGAGTAGATATAAACCTCCATCTCTTTCCAGTCGTTGCACAGTTTACGCACGTATTGCATTACTGTTTGAAATTTCAATGTTTCTGTGAGATTACATTAATACATTGCAGTAAGTGTATATTATAACAAATAAAATTAACTAAGCATTGCAATGCACAACACATGAAAAGTGTAGCATCACACCACACTGGTCAGGCTGTAATATAAACAATCGGCTGATCACCCGCCATGCAACACAAGGTGGTGGGCCATATGTCTAGAGCCAGACATCATAATCCTGTAAGGGGTGGCTGTTTGACTTTGTTTTATGGGGAGGACCACTAACCCTCCGCCAACCCACTTGGTGACGTAGGAAACATGTATGGTTGGTTATATGGTTACCACCCAGCATTGTAAATGGTTTCCTGGTTTACAGGACACCATTTGGCTTGTCACTCATGTAAAGCCACCTGAAAAGGAAAGAAGTGACAGGAAAAATACAGAACTAGGAAGAGAGGAGGATAGACAGAAAAGAATGATAAAGGTGAAGGAAGAAGTGGCAGCACTACAAGTGAGTTGCTGAAAGATGCAAATATTCCTGTACAGTACTGTAGTTTGTACAAAAATAAATGATTATTACTTACTGGTGGATGTTAAGTAGGACAACAAGTGTACAGTGTTGTAGAACAAGGGGACATACACATGATGTGGAAAGGGAAATGGTCAAGTAACATACTTCATAGTTTGTACTGATTATTGTACTGAATGATTACCTTGAGTTGGATAAATGGTAGTGTTAACATTGGAAAATAGGATGCCTGAAGCCAGCTAGTTAGCCCAGACTACAATGCTTGTGACAAAAGCATGTCTAAACCATGAAATTGTGACAGCCACAGAAATGCGTTATTAAACGTTCAAATACGTAGGACACGAGCACTTTGAATTTTAGAGGTTGCACTGTATATCAGGTGAGTAGATGTTCACAATAGCCTACCACCTGCAGGACTAGTAACCAAGATGCCTGATAGCAAGTCTATTGCTATACCACATTGGTATGACTGGTAGCCCTAACCAAGGACACTGTGCCACCTCTTTAAGGCAGCCTTCTCCATTGTTTAATAAATTTCATCACCCTCATAAAGAACTTGCCTACGTTTCGGGAAATTGAAAAAAAAAAAAAAAGTCATTTTCTTAACTTTTCAATGACTTAGGCAGAAACTTGAGGTGCATTTTAGGCCACTCACACGCTAGACCAAACAAAGGCAGCTGTACCAGTAGGTGCGCCACGTGATGATTTAGCCAAAAATCCAGAAATCGAAGAAAAATGACTTAGTCAGTTTCTTTACGAGGGTGACGATTTAATTGTTATAGCGTGTTTTCAAATGTGACAGATCCCTATTCCCTTTTGTCTCAGTTGATGGCAGTGTGTAGTTAGATTGGAGGGTTGATGTGACTAGTAATCAAGGGTGATGGTAGCTAGGGCTGGTGGCAGTACTGTCAGAGCAGAGGGAGTGTGGCCATGTGTGGTGTACCAACTGGGATGTGGGAAGTAATTACATCTTGTTCAGTGTTTCGTACGAGGGTGCATGAGATGCAGTGGTGTTAGAGGTAGACTGTGGAAAATACTGATATGGTGTGTGCAGTGTGTGGGGGACAGCATGTGGAGATTCAGACATGAAAGGATTGATCTTGCTGGTGAGTTGAGTGTGTGGAGGACTTTTTTTTTTTTTAATGGTTGGAGGAAGTTGAGAGAGCTGTTGCCTCCTGAGATTGAGGGGGCTCTTCCTCAGTGCTAAGGGATCTTTGTATGTGGTATGTGTTAGGAGTGTAATGCTGTTTGATAGCAAGACCTGGTTAGTGAAGGATGAGGATGGTCGTAGGCTCAAACATACAGAAATGACAACGATTAGATTTGCTCGTAGTGCATCCTTCAATGACAGTCCTTGGGAGGGGTGTTAGGACTGCAATGGAAGAGTTGAGGAGGAGGATGGGACTTGAATGTATTGATGTAGAGATGAGGAGGGGTAGATTGAGATGTTTGAACATGT